>MU183787.1:75547-92273 GCA_016904865.1 Pissodes strobi
AACTAACCAAATCTATTAAATTTGATTATAACCTAGCGGAACCGGTTGAATTCACTAAAATAAGTCGAGACAAAGTGAAACTAACTGAAAGTTGATTACCCAAATCTATTAGAATTGGTTATAGCATATCGGAACCTGATCAAAAGACTAAAATAAGTTGACTAAGTGAAACTAACAGAAAGTTAACCAAAACTAAACAAATGTATATACATTGATTATAAAAACGTATCGAAACCGGCTCATATGAATAAAATGAGTTGAAACTTGAGAAGTATTTACTTCAATCACGTGTCCTGTGCTACTAGCTACGAGCGCGTCAGTATCCCATATTAAGCAAACATAATCGAAACTAACTTTAATGAATCAAACAAGCGCATTGAGACGGGGGCGCTACACGCTTGACCAACCCTGCCTAACACTAAAGTAAAATTAACCCCAACTAACAAACATAACCAAAAAAATAAAAATAAAACATGTCACCGACGGGAATTGAACCCGGGCCGTAGTATCACAAGCACAAAAGCTGATCCCGAAACGCAACTGCGCATGATTGCAAATAGTTATACCGCAGACGCTAGACGCTTGTATAGAAACGCAAGGAATATCAAAATACCTATAGTCAGCAAGAGAAATAATCATGCTCCTCAAATCCCCTCTTCGACCTTTTATATAGAGCAATGAATAATATCAATTCTTATCAGCTTAATATCACTATCGCTTTGCCTCGCTTTAATAAGTTATATAAAATAATAATTTCAGGAATAATAGATATTATATAGATATATATTTTAAATTCAGCACAACACAACTATTGACTACCATAAAATTGTCAAACTGAGAAATGTACCATTTTAATTTAAAACCATATAGAATTAAAGAATAAATCTGGCAACACAGCTTTGTCTACAAACCTCTCATGCGCCGTCTGCGTTATTTCAATAAAAACAAAACAATACATTGAAAGTCGGCAGAGAAAAGTAGTAGCAATTACAGCAGATTTGTACACAAGTTTATAATGATTTTTTATTAAAAAAAGTCACGAATAGCACAGTATACGTGATAGAAGTGACTACTTCGTTAGCGAGTCTCAACTTATTTTACTTTTTTGAGCCGGTTCCGGTACATTATAATCAATTTTAATGGATTTGGTTAGTTTTGGTTAGTCGTCTAATCAAATTTCAGTTAGTTTCATTTAGTCTCGTCTTATTATAGACATTTGAACTTTCGATACGTTATAATCAATTTTAATACATTTAGTTAGTCGTCTAATCAACATTCGGTTACTTTGTCTCAACTTATTTTAGTCATTTGATCAGGTTTCGATATGCTCTAACCAATTTTATTAGATCTGGTTAGTTTGGGTTAGTCGCCGAATCAACTTTCAGTCAGTTTCACTTTGTCTCAACTTATTCTAGTCATTTGAGTCGTTTCCGATCGTTATAATCAATTTTAATAGATTTGGTTATTTTGGGTTAGTCATCGAATCAACTTCCGGTTAGTTTCACTTAATCGCAACTTATTTTAGAGATCTGAACCGGTTCCGATACGATATAATCAATTTTAATACATTTGGTTAGATGGTTAGTTTTAGTTAGTCGTGTAATGAACTTTCGGTTAGTTTTACTTAGTCTCAACTTATTTTAGTCATTTGAGTCGGTTCCGATACGTTATAATCAATTTTAATAGATTTGGTTAGTTTGGGTTAGTCGTCGAATCAACTTTCGGTTAGTTTCACTTAATCTCACTTATTTTAATCATTTGAACCGGTTCCGATATGTTATAATCTAAGATTTGGTTAGTTTGGGTGAGTCGCCGAATCAGCTTTCGGTTAGTTTCACTTAGTCTCAATTCGTTTTAGTCATTTGAAGCAGTTCCGATGCGTCATAATCAATTTTAATAGATTTGGGTTAGTCGTCCAATCAACTTTCGGTTAGTTTCACTTCGTCTCATAAGATTGATTAATTCTTTACCGATACCATAAAAGAGAAAGAGGGAGAGAGAGAGTCATATGCTTTATCTCTCTTGCGAGACGAAAATTCCAAAACGTGTCGTTACATGCATGGCTTTGAAAAATCACTTTCATGAATCCAAAGAATATCAAAATAGCGTAAAATTTGTGGATTTCTAATATTTACCTTCGCCCAAATTATGTATATAAGTTGAGTTATATACGAGTATAAGTGAGTTTGATCGCTGTTTTAACCACTAATTAAGTTATGGGTGTGGCACAGGTTAGCTGGTGTTTTATTTTTTTTTTTTAAAGACGACATCCACTGTGACAACGCATTTGTCATATTAATAACAAAATGTAATAAAATATCGATACCTATCGACAGCCGAAAATATCAGGTTAAAATTATTCCATTGTCGCTATTTTCCTGTTATATTTTGTAACTTGTGTTCGTAATTAAACAATACAAGTTGTACCTACTGGTATTTTTATCCATATCGTAGATAATATTTCGTTTATTTTTTACTTATTTATTATAATACTAAGTAACTATTACAAAGTAGTATCATTAATGAGCTATAAATGAGACAGAGAATGTCAATAGTTGTTCATAACAAATAAATAATCCAAACATTAATACGTAATCATATTCATATCATTTATTCCTAATCGAACGCTCCCCGTATAAAAATAATCGAGCGGCAGTTCATATTGATCGTACACCGTAGCTGCACCCATTCGTTTACTGTCCAGTGGCCGAGTGTGTTCAAGGTCAACGGCAGTATTTTCCACGGCATGCTGGAGTGAGCGGACTTATTAGAATATCTATAGACGGTGGTATTACCTTAGAAAATGACCCTTCTGCTTCTGATACATGACGTTGCGGGGACGGGGTCACAGGGCCTTCAGAGTTGTTTTACATTTCGTTTTCACTTCAAGAATGACCCTCAGCTCGCTTCGCTCTCTCCGGGGCGGAACCAAACAAAATTAACCCAAATTCAAAAAAACAAACAAACATAACTTTGAAAAAAATTAAAAAAAAACATCGACGGGAATCGAACCCGGTCCGCCCTATCACACACAGCACTCAACCGCTGAGCTAGGAGACAATTCGCTGAACCATAAAGATATGGTGTGTCAACAATGTAATGAGCGCGCAACTCTGAAACCCTGCGACCGGGGTCTCGGAAACGTCTACTGCTTCAGATTGGTGGGTTAACGTCACTATCAATTTGTCTACAGTCTAGTCATTTCTGATTCAGATTCTGAGTTTGTGATATGGACAACCAGCGTTCGGTGGTGGCAAGACTCTTTTTTTATTCTTAAGGATATGTTCAAGGGCTTCGCCAGCTTGTGTGGATCACAGGGCTTCAGAGTTGTTTTGTTTTACATTTCATTTTTACTTTAGGCATGGCCTATGCTATGCCCAAACTAACCCAAACAAAACACTTAGGAATTTTGGCCTGTCGCGTGCGTGTCGCGTCAGGTCTGTACGCACCTTAATAGTGCTTAGGGTGGGACAACTGGCTCCCCCCATTCCGACGCCTATATGTTTGTTTCTTTTTGTAAATTTGGGTTAGCTGGATCACTGTCTTTATAAGGGGTTTGGTTGCACTCCGGAGCAAGCGAAGCGAGCGGAGGGCCATGCGTGGAGAGTTTACAGTATCCTAAAGTGACGTTAATCTGCCAATCATAAGCGGCTAATACGGCATAGTGCCGTAGGATTGACACTATTTTAAATATTTTAGAATCTTGAAAATAAATAATATTCATTAAAACAAAATCCAGTCACCATTATGTCAGGAATTAATAACCGCTCATGAAAATGAAAAACCTAAACGACCTATTTGCACAAGAAGTTGCCCGTACCACATCAGTGGGCTTCATTGTTGACAAAAAACAGTCTAATATTACACTTTAGCATGGCCCTTCGCTCGCTACGGGGGCGCAACCAACATAAACTATAACCAAAACTAACCCAAGGCATGCCCAAAAATGAATAAAACATTTTTTAAACATAGTATTCTTCGTCTTGATTTAGGACTTGTCCTGTATTGCACTGCTGTCTAGCTCTCTTGGAATTCGGACGTCCAGGACTCCTACCATCTCTTGGCGGGCGGCCTGGGGGTCTTCTGCTTTGTGGTCTTTCGTCTTTTAACCACTTGGCAATTCTATCCTGGACCATCCTGTCTACATGGTCTCTCCAGTACCTTCTTCGGGATCTAACCCATCTGACAACATCTTCTGTCTGTAATTCATCTCTTATGGCGCTGCTTCTTATTTGATACCGTAGTGTTACGCCTTTTATTGCTCTCTGCGTTTTCATTTCGGTGCTTCTGAAGAGTTTCTTAGTTTTTATTGTTTCGGCTTGGGCCTCGGCAGCGTATGTTAGGATGGGTCTTACACAGGTTTTATATATCCTTATCTTGCATTCTGCCGTCATATATTTGTTTTTCCATCTTAGGTCTCTTAGGCTACCGGAAATTACTGATGCTTTGATGCAGTTCGCTCTTACTTCCTCAATCAGGTTTCTGCTGCTCGATATTTGCGACCCTAGGTAGTTGAATTTCATGACCTGTTTTATCATCATCATACATTTATTTCATTATTAACAATTATATAACAGCATGTCCTAATGTATAAATACGCCTTAGTGCTTGTTAAACTAGGGCCTGTTGTTGTGCCTGGCGTTGCTCGGTCAACACCGTGGCCAACAGGACACGACGTCCTTAGGGGCTAATGTTACCCTATTCATAAGTTAGGTGTAGCAGTGCTACGGGTAGCTCGATCTTTTCCTGGGTATTCCCTACAAAGTCGCTACAGATAAGTTGTTGGCCGGAGCTATATTGATTATACTACTTTTTGCAGTCCGTTGCTTAGTTACCAAGAAATTATACAAGGAAAACTTGAGAAAAACCTTATTTCAATGCTCTCATGGAGCAGGAGACCATAGGATAAAACGACACCACATTATGTACAACATAAACCTAATACTACTATATACAAGTAAAGACTTAATGATATAAGTCTGCTCCTGTATTGTAACAACTTCAGATCGTATAGGTCGAGCCCCTGGGGATCAGGCTGCGGAGATACGGATGTTTCCGTGGTTGGAAGTAAAGTGTGAATGTACTGAATGTATAAGGCGCAGCTGCTTATTTATAGCATATATATATCATATATGATTTATAGTACGTGCAGCACCTTTAACAAGCCCCGCCCCCCCGTGCCCGAACACGGTGAGTGGCTGGCCAGGCGGCAGGATCGGCACTTATCCGCGGAGGCGAAGTGTTCCTGTTCTCCTGGTATTTTAATTTTTCGTGTTTTTCGAAAACTGGATTAAATTTGTTAAAAGGGTGATATTAATGCTGTTATTGGTGTTATTTAATATTTCTTCTGAATTGGGCTTATGGCAGCCTTATTTGCTTGTAAAATAAAGTCAGCTCTCTGTATAGTGCCATGCCTAATGGGGTGCTCGGGGTCGTAGCGTTTATCTGCGATATTTTCAGTGAGCGGCGAACCCTTGACTTGGTGCTCAAAGAACCTACATGCGAGGCCATCAATGTATTCTTCGACGTATTCAACGCCAGACCACGCATGCAGGTCCTCGGTTCTAACGCGGTCGCGTAGAGTCAAGGAAAACGCCGCCCTCAGATAGCTATTCTGAATTATTTGAAGTTTTTGCTTGTGTGTGCGGGTCACCGAGCACCACACAGGAGCAGCCTGTAGTAATGCAGGTCTTACTACAGATTTATACAAGATGAGCTTATTAGCGGGGCTCAGGTAAGACCTGCTCGCCACTAGCAAGCTCAGTCCGTTCTTTATGGCCGCATTTTTGCTAATTATTGCCTTGATATGCCCACTAAAATTGAATTTGTTATCAAGCGTGATACCTAGATATTTTACTTGAGCTTTAGGTATTATAGGTGTGTTGCCTATTACGAGAGGTGTAACATCTATATCCCTTCGTTTGCGTGTGATCACTAAAGGATCTGTTTTGTTCGCATTAAGGGAGATCTTCCATCTCTCGTAGTAGGGAACAAGCACGTTCATGTGCTCGCTTAATCTTGACTTTGCCACTTCCGCTATAGGATGCGAGGAGTAAATTACCGTATCGTCGACAAATAGGGCTTTATTGGTTTCGGGATGAGACGGAATATCTGCAATATAAGGATTGCACAGCAGCGGCGACCATACTGTGCCCTGCTTCACCACTGCGAGGAGTCTCCTGCTCGCAGAAGTGTGTTTATCTACTTTTGCAACGAAAGTGCGTTCGGCAAGTATGACGCGATTAGGGATACTATGTGAAGCGGAAAGTTGTGCTTCGCTAGAAGTTTATACAGTAACCCCGCGTGCCACACCCTATCGAACGCCTTCTCGATGTCCAATAGCAGTAATGCCACTGATTGTCTCGCACTGAAACTTTCGTAAACGTCAGTTGCGATTTTCGCGGCCAATAACACGACGGTGCCGTGCCGCCCGCGAAAACCGAACTGTTCAGGGGGCAAGATGTTAAGCCGATCGACCGCCCTACTGATCCCCGGGAAGATTAGCCTTTCAGCTACCTTCCCGAGGGTGTTCAGCAGAGAGTTCGGCCGGTATGACGAAAGGTAGTGCGAGATCTTTCCCTGGTTTAGGGATATGTATGACGCACGCTGCTTTCCAGGAATTCGGGAAATGTTGCAGCTTGATTACCGCGCTAATTATATGCATAAGATGGATAATTGATTTTTTAGGCAAGTTTTTCAGGACTAAGCTCGGAATATTGTCCGGGTCGGGAGCTTTATTTCTCGGCAAACGACTGAGAGCTTTGCGAATATCCGCCGGAGTGACTCTCAACTTATCATACACTGGCGTAGGGATGGGGTACTTCTGCTATTTAAAAACGTTACCAGCATAGCTGTATTGTGCCTGCCCAGGGAGGGTATCAGGCGACTCACTGCAGACGTCCCCCCAGGTAATCGGCGAAGGCCTCCGCTTTTTTCAGATCGCTAACGATATCAAGACCACGATATTTGATCGATGGGATTCGCGTACTACCTCCGCGGACACGCCTGGCGAGCTTCCACAGCGAGCCGTCATCCCTGCTGACAGAATTGATGTAGTCCAGCTATACTCCCGGATTTTACCCCTTATTTCCTCCGTCAGCGCATTGATGCGAGCGGATCCCATTTGTGTCCGGTTTCTCTGCCATCTGCGTCGAAATCGGTTTCTAAAAGCTGTAAGTTCAAGGATAAGTTCAGGGAGGGTTTCTGTCTTAGGGTGGATAGTTACCCTAGGGCACATGGCATCACGGATGCGCTGGATATTAGTTGTAAGCTTTTCAACTTCATGCTCAAGCTCCAGGATTGTCTCGATTTGCCTGGGAACAACAGTTAACTCGTTTAACCTAGCCCGGAACTCTCTCAAATCAAGATTTCTGTACGAAACGACGGTATCGCTCGACGTAGGGACTCTACAGTACAGGCCAATCTTAATCGGAAGGTGATCCGAGTTTAGGGTATTTAATTCCTGTAACTGAGTGGTTCTTATCGCTCCCCGAGTAATAGCAACATCCAGGAACGAGTCATTACGAAGATAGGTAGGATTTGGAGTTCTATGGTAGGATATTTCCAGATTATTTTCGACTATACCCTTAAGCAGTCTACCCCTGCCGTTGGTTGTGCCGCCCCAGTCAACGTGAGTGGCGTTGAGATCGCCAATTAGCAGGGATACTCTGTTTTGTGGGAGAAGAGCAAGGATATCGTTTGCATGAGGCGGAGAGGCATAGCAGCCACACACACGCAGGCCGCTCTCTAGTTCGATACTAACATGTTCTGTTCTATGGCAGAGCGTATGTTATATACTCGCCGGTAGCGAAATGACCTGTGTATGAGGCAGGCCACGCCTCCTCCGGGTCGATCGGGCCTATCAAATCTCTCGATATTGTAGCTCCTAATCTTAAACGTAAAATTGGGAACTAAATACGTTTCGTTGAGAAAAACAATCTGAAAATTGGAGGTTTGCATAAAATTACGGAATTCGCCCATTTTGGGCCTGATGCTGTTACAATTCCAACTGGCGACAATTAGCATTATATATCGAATCTCGCATATTCAAACGAGAAAAAGCGTCTGGGGGCTTGCAGGATTTCTGCTTTGTCACCCCGACACATTCAAGCATGTTTGAATAAAAGTCAAGGGCCAGAAAAAGCTGGTCGAGATTGACTAAATTGTTGATTTTAATAACTACATTATTTAGGTTTGTCATGGTATTAGCGATATTTACATTGTTGCTTTTTCTAGTTTGATCTTCGGATTCTTCGGTTACGCGTTGAGTGTTTCTAGGTCGCAGGGTTGAAAACTGTCTGCTAAACTCTTCGGAGCGTTGGCCATTGATTAGGCCTTGGTCCCGTGGACCGTCTGCTGCTCTAGTAGCTGGGTTGTCTCTGTTTCTCCAGGCCGGGTTTGCCGGCGGTGGCGCTGTTTTAAAGGTTTGCTTGGGTTGCCTTGTCTTAGCCGCTGTCGCTTCGATTATATTTAGCTTATAAATATAGACAGGGCAATCCTCGTCGATGGCTCGGTGGGGGCCGCCGCAATTAACAGATTTAATAAAGTCCTGCGAACATTGCGTACTGTCGTGCGACCCCGCACATTTGCAGCATGCGGTCTTCCTGCTACGGTACGACTTGGCGTGGCCGTATTGTTGGCAGTTTTTACACTGCAAGACCGCTTTTCCGGATCGTCTAGCTTCCCATGTTACTCTAACGCACATTAGAGTTATTATCTCGTTATTAAGGCGTCTTAATGTATAATCGGTTCCGAGAATCACTAGAAACATTGGTGTTCTCATTTTACGCATTTCGTAAATGTTTCTGGGAATACCTGTTCTATCGTTTTATTGCCCACCATAAGTTTGCACCTTATATCTTTGGATATAACCATTGATTTAGTATTATAAATATAAAATAAAGATATCTCGCCACTGGAATCTAACCCGGGTCGCCAACTCAGCATCCAACCACTGAGCTACGGACCAGTTGACAGCAATTCGCTAAACCTTAAAGATATATGGTGCTTGTCAACAATTTAATGCGCGCGCAACTCTGAAGCCGTCTAATTTGGTACGGGAAACGTCTACTTGCCTGTACTACAGACTACAGCAGAGCTTCAGAGTTGCGCGCGCATCACATTGTTGACAAACGCATGTTTTCAGGGTTCACTGAACTGCCTATCTGGTAGATGGTAGCGTAAGGGCCAGATACTGTGCTTGTGATATGGCGGCCCGGGTTCGATTCCCTTCGATGTTTCTTTATATTTTTCAACTGTTTATTTTTTTTAATTTGGGTTTCAGATGTTTCACGGCACTTTCCGTTATGATTAAGTCAAGGTGGATGTAGGTACCTTATATAGACCCCTTGAGAGGTTTTCTTATTTTTAATTATGACAATAATTATAAATTTGCAATGACGTTCTAATTTTGTGCGCTGCAGAAGGTTTAACTGTTTTTATTTTAAATTCTAAGCAGTTCTCGCGATAGCAAACTTATTTTTTTATTCATCATAATGTCACGACTAACAACCATCCGAACGTTTTTCTGCTACCCTATAGAACTAGCCGCCGCGCCGTGCCGCTCGCTTCTCTGTCTGTATGAATCATCGCCCGACCGATCGCGAAGTTTCAGGATCGCTGGAATTATCTCGATGGCCTCGTCGAGATCATATAGAGTGGCCTCGGAATACTTCCCGAATATTCGTGATAGATTTGAGATTATATATAAGCATACCTAAGGCGAATGTTGGTCAGTTCAGTTCAGTTAATCATTGAGTGTTGATATTAGTTGTAAAGTTATAAGAGTAGTATAGAGTGTTAAATTGTATACAGCGGTAGTGAATAAAGAAAGTATTACTTGAAAATAGCAAAGTTGTAATTCTGTTAAGAACCCACGGGAAAAACGTATCAATAATAATAACGCTTTGTACCGTATTACCGGAACAACCAAACCTTAGCTTGCTTATCCCGGTCATCGGCAGACACTTGGCTTAGATATTGTTTGTTTGCAAGAGGGGTTTAAAGAATCAAATCCATAAATATTCACATAATTAAATACATATTGAAAATATGTTAAACATTTTAAATAGAACTTGCACATAAATCATGATAAATTATTACTAATATTAGTTAGACTATATAGGTACCTACCTAACATAGCGAATATGCTTGCAGCTGCATTATTTTTATTGCAAAAACACCTACCATTTTTTGAACTCTTAAATCGCCATGCAGTAAAAGATTTCCAAAATCGACTCAAAACGCAATACGCAATGCTCTCGTAATTTCGTTTGGTAAGTTTTACACAAATGAAGAATATACCGAATATGTACAAAATTGTGTTTGCACCCTATATAACATGACATTCAACTTTTCTAAGCCATGTTAGTCGGCACCCCCTGTATATCCTGTTATCACAGCCGGTCGCAAAGAGAGAGGTCGACCTGCCCCGACAACGAGCCGTCGATATTGAATTTTTAGAGTACGTGTAAGCGTAGGTTCAAAAAACTGGAAGTAGACTAACACACGGGAGTGTTAAGAAGTACAAAGTACCACAACGTTGCTATAGCCAAAGACAATCCCTGCCCTTAGTTCTATAATTTCTGGAACAGTTCAAATTGCGCGGAAAAGTAATAGACCCGAGGTACATAGACCGATCTATGGAGATCGGTGGGTACATCGATTATTTTGCGAACAATGCTGTTGGTTTGCTTTTCACTACTTCGGAGTAGGAGCGGGTATTCGATCGCTTTTTTTCGACGTGTTTTGATATTCGTTGAGTAGCTGCATTGATGGAAGAGTTAGGAGGTATCATTTTTGTGAAATGAACCGTTCTGGTCGATGCAATAATAATTATTGTAGTAGAGCTGATACTATTAATATAGTGTGTTTTTGCCTTGTCCTAAAATAACGTTTAATTGCATTCACGAGTACGCGAATTGGACACACCAACATGAAATTGACGATCGAATTATTGGAACTGACGCTAAATCCTATCAAGATCTCGCAAGAAGACAGCGCCGTAACTACCATGGCGCCAGACGGCGCGGCCGCGCCAGGGCCCGGGCCCTAAGGGGGCCCGGAGGGCCCCCTTTTACTTTATGTAAACCTGAGGCATAAAACCCGAGAATACGCTACTTTCAGTACTTTTTTTTACCAGGACCTGAGCCCGAAACCCAAAAAAATAAATCGATCGGGCCTTCCGGGCCTCCTTACGCTATGGTTTAGTCCCGCGAGAATACGAGGTTTACTATTTTTTAAATAATTTCTATTTTTAATCTCATAAGAAAAAAGTAATTTTAATAAATGCAATCCGTTTAAATTATCTTTGTGACACAGTAAAAATTTAAAAGAATTATGAAAAAAAAATTATGGCATAGTGTTTGATTAACAAGCATTTAGAAACATGTATGTTAGGGTTTATTTAGGCAAAAAATAAGTTTAAGCCCATCACGGTAAAAAAAGGCCCAAAAGTTGCCTCTAAAATATTGGCAAGGCCTTAGCCCGTATGTGTGCGCGTGGTGTGTGAATTTGGCTCTTTAGAATTTTGGGGAAGTCCCGGCACGAACTCTAGTAAGGGTATAATCGCGAAGCAGGGACTGGCAGTGCCAATCTATTGTTCTCGGGGCTTAGTGCATTTGTTGTAATTATCTCATTTACAGTATATTCTTAGTCGTTATTTACGTTTTTTTGATGATGAAATATATAGTGAAGCAGAGAGGTTAAGAATTAAATATCAAAATGATATTGGTGAGGCATTTGCTCAAGAGCTTATATCTTTTCGCCAATGTTTTTCTGAAGAAATTAAATTAAATAATATATCTACGGTAAAAGAATTACTTGAATTTATATTAATAAAAAATTCATCGTCTAGTTCCAGTTTCCCCGAAGTGATCACTGCTTGTTCAATTTTTTTAACAATACCTGTAACTGTTGCCTCTGCGGAACGCTCATTCTCTACGTTAAAACTAATAAAAAATTATTTAAGAAATGCAATTGGCCAAGAAAGGCTTTCCGCACTTTCAATTCTATCAATTGAAACAGCACGTTCATTAGATTTAGAAAAGATAATTGACGTATTTGCAACAAAAAAGTCAAGAAAAGTCAATTTTTAAATTATTTTGTTGCTCATGTAAACCTAAGGTCTGAACTTTTAAATGTGTTATTTTTATTAGTACAAATTTAGTTTTGTTTTCCGGTTAATTTTTTTTTTGTTTGTTTGTATACATTTTTATTTTTGATTTTCTGTATAAGTAAATATATATTTTGATTTTGTTTGTTGTATATAGTTTTTTTTTATTTTAAACCCATAGTATATTCTGCATTATAGAGGGAGAGTGAGTTGGGTTGTAGAGGGAGAGGGGCCCAGATTCGAGTGTGGCGCCAGGGCCCGATGTCATGTTGTTACGGCACTGCAAGAAGATGATAGACTAAACTCAAATAATTAAATAAATCCTCCGTTGTAGTGATATTCGACTTTTTGGGCTACCCTCGCAGTGATGTGAACTGGTAAATTACCGATAAATTACCGTGGTAATTTACTGTAATTTACCGTAAATTACCAAAAATTGATTACAGTAATTTACTGATGTTATATAGAAAATTACTGGTTCTCGTGCTAAATAATTAACGTTATTTACCGTAATTTAACGTTATTTTTTGTTGTAATGTACAGGGTGATCCCCTATAATGTCGCACCTTTTTATTTTAAGTGTCCCGAAAAAATTAAAAGTATAGTTATGTAGGTACTGAAAAATACTTTTTTCTACGAGTGACCGCAAAGAATTTACTTTGCTCAGATAAGCTTTAAGTGGAGGTAAACTACTTTGCGTACGTGTTAGGAACAATGTTTTTCTACGAGTGAAATAACTACATTTTTTTCTTAATTTTTATTGGCATCAAAAACATCAACTTATAACTACCTATTTATTATTATTAACAACATTAATATTCTAACTGCTTTCGAGTGCGGGAAAACATAACTTTGCGCACTGATTAGGAAAACTACTATTTTTCTGCGTGTAAAAAATATTGGAAAAATGATACAGGGAAAAACAAAAAGTTATTTTTTTTTTCATTAAATCACCCTATATATGAATTTATTTTTCGATTCCTCGTAAAATTCTAAGCATATTTTATGTATGATGTTATACCTCTAGAGTTAGTAGTTTCACAGCTATAAACAGTTAAAAATCGGTACTTTGGCTAATTTTCACGTTGGTAGCAAGAAGATCATTAGAGATGGAGTAAAATGAATTTCACATTCCTATCTTCCTTGGAACTGGCAGGCAGTACCCTGGGTACCAAATCTGGTACCTCTGTAGGTACCATTAGTTAGCACTATCAGATAGCTCTTGGAAAGTTAAGATAGAAATGTGAAATTAATTTTACTCCATTTGTAATTGCCTTCTTGCTACCAAGGTGCAAAGTAGCCAAAGTATCGATTTTCAACCGTTTATAGCTGTGAAACTACTGATTCTAGAGGCATAACTTCATACATAAATTATGCTTAGAATTTTACGAGGAATCGAAAAATAAATTCATATATAGGGTGATCCATTGAAAAAATTTACTTTTTGTTTTTCCCTGTATACTGATCATTTTTCCAATATTTTTTATACGCAGAAAAATAGTATATTATTTTATATGGAGGAAAAGTAACTTTTCCTCCAAATAAAATATGCTGTTTTTTCTTCAAATGTCGACAAATTAATGCAAAAACATCTCTTTTTAATAGTAATAATATCTAATTATTATTAAAGATAAATGGGTTCGCAAGGCGGCTTAGACCACGGTCGTAGGTGGCCTTGCTTAGACTGGTGTCTGTGAATATTAACATAAAGCTGTCAGTGGACACTGTCAACAATAATTATTTTTTAAGATTGCGTCTCCGATTGTGTTTTAATTCCGTATTGATAAGCAGTTATTGAGTAAGTTCGATTAAATAATAACCAATTTCTTCCTAAATTAGTGATTTTTAGAAATGCAGTGCACAAATTGAGTGATAAATACAAATTGTAGTTTAGTAAATCTTGAGTTGTTGACGCTTATTTTGTTGTCTGTTTGTATTGTATCTATGTTGCTATGACAACACTTTTACCTCCGCCGGCGGAAAAGTGAAAAGTAAAGCTCCGGCGGAGGAAAAACGAAACTTCACGGCCGCCTACACAGTCGAGTAATGACGGATTTACTGACGTTTGAAGAAAATAGTATATTATTTTATATGGAGGAAAAGTGATACTTTTCATGGCGCGCTCGTGTTTATCAGCCGAACGGAGTGAGGCTGGTAATAGAGAGCAAGCCATGAAAAGTAACTTTTCCTCCAAATAAAATATGCTGTTTTTTCTTCAAATGTCGACAAATTAATGCAAAAACATCTCTTTTTAATAGTAATAATATCTAATTATTATTAAAGATAAATGGGTTCGCAAGGCGGCTTAGACCACGGTCGTAGGTGGCCTTGCTTAGACCGGTGTCGGTGAATATAATGTAACATCAAGCTGTCAGTGGACACTGTCAACAATAATTATTTTTTTACGATTGCGTGTCCGATTGCGTTTTAATTCCGTATTGATAAGCAGTTATTGAGTAAGTTCGATTAAATAATAACCAATTTGTTCCTAAATTAGTGATTTTTAGAAATGCAGTCACAAATTGAGTGATAAATACAAATTGTAGTTTAATAAATCTTGAGTTGTTGACGCTTATTTTGTTGTCTGTTTGTATTGTATCTATGTTGCTATGACAACACTTTTACCTCCGCCGGCGGAAAAGTGAAAAGTAAAGCTCCGGCGGAGGAAAAACGAAACTTCACGGCCGCCTACACAGTCGAGTAATGACGGATTTACTGACGTTTGAAGAAAATAGTATATTATTTTATATGGAGGAAAAGTAACTTTTCCTCCAAATAAAATATGCTGTTTTTTCTTCAAATGTCGACAAATTAATTCAAAAACGTCTCTTTTTAATAGTAATAATTTTTATTATTAAAGATAAGTGGGTTCGCAAGGCGGCTTAGACCGGTGCGGTGTCGGTGAATAGGCTCAGTTTCTTGCTATAGTAATGTCACATAAAGCTGTCAGTGGACACTGTCAACAATAATTATTTTTTTAAAATTTCGTCTTCGATTGCGTTTTAATTCCGTATTGATCAGCAGTTATTGAGTAAGTTCGATTAAATAATAACCAATTTGTTCCTAAATTAGTGATTTTTAGAAATGCAGTCACAAATTCAGTGATAAATACAAATTTTAGTTTAATAACTCTTGAGTTGTTGACGCTTATTTTGATGTTTGTTTGTATTGTATCTATGTTGATATGACAACACTTTTACCTCCGCCGGCGGAAAAGTGAAAAGTAAAGCTCCGGCGGAGGAAAAACGAAACTTCACTGCCGCCTACACAGTCGAGTAATGATGGATTTACTGACGTTTGAAGAAAAAAGTATTTTCCAATACCTACACAAACATTGTTTTTTGAGACACTGAAAATAAAAAGTTAAAAGGGGGCGACATTATAGAGGATCACCCTGTACCATGTTTGTCAGCAATATGAACAGTATGCGTTCGGGGATTTACTGTCGGCTGTCATTCATTGCCATTCATTTTGTTCTGTGTTGCTTTCGTTTTAAAATTAAATAATATTTAAGGAAAAAAACAATGTTTTATTCACAAACAAATGAAACAACTCTTTGTCCAACACCGATACTTACACACACCTTAATTTCATTCCCAAGTGGTAATTACATGATTATGACAAGATATTTTTTTATACATGTACATGCTTCTTTGGAAAAATAGCAATTTTTATTTGTAAACTAGTTGGAGGTTTCCAAAATACAGTACTATACAGAATTTACATTAATTTACGAATGGAAATCGCTATTAGTTTACTTGCAGTTTACGGTCAATTACGGTAATTTATTGTTATTTACCAAAAATATATTACGGTTATTTACGACAGTAATTTACGACACAAATTTATTACCACGGTAATTAATTTTGGTAATTAACACTCGTAAATTACCAGCGTAAATAACCAAAAATATAAATTACGGTAATTTTACATCACTGTACCCTCGTAATAAGGGAAAACTCCAACTAGGCGCGTCCTCCAAAAAATCTGAACTCGTGTCGCCTTAAGAACCACACGCACAGTTGGCCATGGCGGTGTTTGCCCATCCGTTCGACGTGCCCGTATCGATTGGGCTAGGCATTTTCCATGCTAGCTCGTTTCGAATAATTTGGGGACGCTCGTAAGGCTGTTCCATTATTTCTTTATGAAGTTTTGAACGAGCTGGCCGGCGAATTGTTTGCCCTTTTAGCTTTCGGTCTCGCTTCCTGGAACGGAAGAGCTCGCAAGATTCAGGGGAAAATTAAAAACAATAATGCAATCAATTTCGCGCTCTCCTTATGGTCAAGCTTCGAAAACGGAATACGCAGGCAATATTTCGTTGGCCAATAAGCACATTTTAACTCTGTGTGTGATTGGTACTCCACATAGGAGTTTGTTGCCAAAAGCCAGAATGCAATCCAAGATAATCTCGTCGCCAAATTAGTCATAAAATTACGGGAAGTTCCCGAAAACGTTGGAGACGAGAGCAGGCCAATTAATTAATTCACATGGGGGGCAGGTGTAGCTTAGGTTCAAAACACTAACTACGCCTGAACAGCTGTTATACCGAGACGTAGCCCAAAGGAAATGAAACACTTAATAAGAGGAACTGAGACAGAAGAAAATTTATCCGCG
>MU183787.1:101986-112463 GCA_016904865.1 Pissodes strobi
TTTTAAGTCAAATTAGGGAGTTTCTTACTATATTTGGGCCAATTTCTCCGTGTTATATCTCCTATCCTGAGAGTGAAATAAGATGGTTTTATATCAAATTCGGGAGCTTCTAGAGCCAAATGCCATGCTTTTGGTAACGGGTCTGTGCTTTTGGCATAGGTATATTCCGAGAGGCGTGGTTTCCTACACCTCGATGGTAGTCAGTTTCTCTTGAACATCGAATCGAACAGGTGCATGTGTCTTTTCCATGGTGAATACATGATCATGAGTAATGTGAAAGAATTCTTGGCGACGTGGCGTTATCAAAATGTTAAGGTATGTAAGTTATGTACAGTTTTCTTCTCTTTACGATTTTTTAAAAATTTATATGACAACAATGTTGGTTGATCAATATCTTTCTTTTAACTAATCTATAGGCTTTATCGTGACATATACCTTAAAATTATACGTATATAATGCCGCTCTAAACTATGATTAGATAATAATTTATATATGTATATAATACACATAGTAGTACATTTGTAGCGTAATAATATTAACCACTATAAACATTTTGAATTGTGAAGCTATCAGCTCAGAAAATTCCTAAGTCATCAGATAACTTGCCAACCACGCGTTGGTGTGCGTCAGTGCGTCCATCTTTTTTCAATAGAATGCTGGTGTTTTGATGGAAGTTTCCAAAAACATTTCTACTTATTGGCTAAACGCGCAAGCATTTGTAGCAAAGTCCTAGTCTCTGACATCAAAATCTATGGATTTTGTTACAATTTCGTGAAAATTTTGAGCCCGGCTCCTGATTGCTTATATATACTCATGTCTTGTTGCTAAAATTAAGGGCCGATTTAAAAAAAATACATTATGATTTTTTAATTATTATTATTGGTTTAAACTTATATCCGTTTGGGTTATTGTCAGATCCGCCCTTGGCTAAACTATGATTTGTTTTCTTGCAGCGCAAAACATTGACGGATTAGATATAATCAAATTATTACCAAAAAAAGAAGAAGCAGGCATTCTCGAACAAAATATTCTGGGAGATAAAAAGTGGACAGAAGCTATCCAAAGCCTGAAAAATTGGTGATGGTAAATCAAACCTTTAGAACCTGATGTAATTACCAACAAGGCTGAAGAAATTAGCTGGATCAGTGTTGATAGTTTTTGTTTTAAAATAGGTTTGGCATTGCAACTTTTTGTTGGAGATGCGGTGTTTTCACTGTTTGCCAAGTTCGCTGAAGAAATTAGCTGGATCAGTGTTGATAGTTTTTGTTTTAAAATAGGTTTGGCATTGCAACTTTTTGTTGGAGATGCGGTGTTTTCACTGTTTGCCAAGTTCGTATGAGACAAGTACGAGTATGTATAAAACTACTAAACAGTGATCTTTTAATTTTTTTTTGTACCTTCAACAGGATCACTTTTTTGTCAAACATTTCAGTTCATAAGTGCTTCTGTTTATTTTCAATAGCTAATGTGCTTTTGGTATTAGTATCACTTTTTTGTACCTTCAACAAAGCACTTTTCAAAGATTTCACTTCATATAAGTGCTTTTGTTTATTTTAAATAACTCAAGTGTCTTTTACCTAGTGTAAGTCATCCTTATAAAAATGTCAAATGTTATTTTTGTTACATATATAAGATTGGACCAGCAGAAACAACTACTCCGAAAGCTAATACCCCTACCAGCATTGAATTATACTGCTGATTCCGTTTTCTCTGAGGATAAACATGCAATGTAAGGATTTACACTACACCCAGAGCAATGTCAGGAATATACCAATTCCTGGTTGGAGACATGTCTTGAATCGCATCAAGCTCAATGCTCCATGTCCACAATGAAAACACAACGACAAGAGTGAGACTCATGAAAACCTTCCACCGATAGTTTCGTCCTTACGGGACTCATGAGAGGAACGTGTGTGGGCTTTCACCCACTAGAACTATAACCACTATAATTCAATGCCGGTAGGGGTATTAGCGCTCGGAGTAGTTGTTTCTGCTGATCCAATCTTATCACATATAGCCCAACACGGGGCTTGTCCAGACACAATGGAGCATTTTCGGTTCGAGTGACTGGTGAATGTCTTCTTTCCGGTAGGTTCATCAGGGTATCAATACCATTTACAGATAGTCAGGTTCTAGTGGGTGAAAGCCCACACACGTTCCTCTGATGAGTCCCGAAAGGACGAAACTATCGGTGGAAGGTTTTCATGAGTCTCACTCTTGTCGTTGTGTTTTCATTGTGGACATGGAGCATTGAGCTTGATGCGATTCAAGACATGTCTCCAACCAGGAATTGGTATATTCCTGACATTGCATATATATATATATATATATATGAATAAGTGTGTGTCCAAAGGTTAATGTTATTCCTGGTGGCATTACATTTTCGTGTCGAATTTGTGCAGTGAATTAATCCACTCCGATTGAAGCTGCCAGTGAGTATTATTAAAGAATCCTAACTAATATCATAAATGCGAATTTGTTTGTTTGTTTGTTTTTACGCTTTCACGCATAAGCTACTCAACCGATCATCATGAAATTTTTTATTGATATTTTCAAGAGTATAGTAAAAGACACACTTTTACACTTTTAGCTTTTCCCTGCGGCTTTGTTCGAGATAATTTTTACGGTTAGTTTTAATCCTATTTTTATTTTCTTGAGGTTATATTTGTAAAAAGTTTTTTTTCTTGATTTTGGGTATGTCCTAGGTTAGTTTTGGTTATTTCTTGTTCGTTGCGCCGCTGTAGCGAGCGAAGCGAGCGGAGGACTATGCGTGAAGTGTAATATTAGGCATTCTAATGCAAACGTTACAAATGTAAACATTTGTAAAAAGTTTTTTTTCTTGATTTTGGGTATGCCCTAGGTTAGTTTTGGTTATTTCTTGTTCGTTGCGCCTCTGTAGCGAGCGAAGCGAGCGGAGGACTACGCGTGAAGTGTAATATTAGGCATTCTAATGCAAACGTTACAGTAAACATTAAACAAGGCACGTCAGGCGGTACCTGTGACGGGAATGTGTTTTGCAGGCTGCCTGTAGCCGTTTGTGTAAAACGTGTTCTTTCTAACGCCAGAATATAGGCAACCAATTCCAAATAAGTGGTTGCCTATATTCAGGCGTCCCGCGCCCTAAGGACACATTAGTTTTTCATGTCGATGATGTCGATATATGATATGTTTACACATCAGTGTCTCGAGTGGCAGACCCGCTCAATTCTTTTTTACACTTGTCAATACTTCATGAATTAATTCACGAATAAATTGCCCGTGCAATGCGAACTAAGGAAAAGAATAAAACAAACCTTAAATAATAATTAAATGGATTACACCTGCGCTTCATAAAGTTAATTTGATTTAATTAGATTTTAGGGTGGAGAAGAACTCAGACAGTCAAGTTTGGGTTAGTTTGGGCTTAGAAGAAGGTCAAACATCGTATCCAGGGATTTGGGGCCATAAAAATCCAATGCCAGTAAATTAAATATTACTTTCAACTAATGCTGACTTGTCTCCACCCAGAAAATCCTGCGAGAACCCACGAATCCGATAATTTCTCTTAATGACACCACGGTATGCATTATCGCGGTAACGGTCCATTACGACTATTACGAGGCTAAGTACCAATAACAGTTTTGATTGTTTTGATCGTAATCAGGTCGATCAACTCAAATAAAGACATCGATAAGCGTGACGTCACCCATCGAGTTTTGTTTATCTGCATTTTTCTCTCTTTTTGGTGAGGATCGGTCACTCCACTGCCGGTTTTCGCAATACGATGCCTTGTTGTGGCGTGAAAGTTGTTGGACGAAGTCGTTCCGTTACTTTTACCTTTACCAGGAGAACGAAATGTGTAGATAGATACTTTTACTCTTCACGATACGACGACCTGTTAGTCGATGAATTCTATTCTGCTTTTAGAAATTCAGCACATATATAAGTTGTCTTAGAATTGCTTATAATAGAGACCGCCTGGGGCAGGGGGGGGGGTTAATACGTAATTTAATAGTAATGGCACTATTCTGTAAACCAATTCGAATAGGAAATGACGATGACGCCATAGACTGTGTCGTCTAATTCAAAACATTACCCTAGAGTTTGACACAATTTTGATTACACTCATGTTCTACTCGAAACAAAATATTAAATTAGGCTCCCCAAAGTACCCATCCAACAACTTCTGGACTGGTACGTCTTTGTCTAATTTGTTGATGTAAATACTTGCATAATCCAATGTATTAAGTAATACTATCACTTATTTTACGTAGCCTCTAATACCTGCTGAGTATTTTTACTTAACACAAAATACCATAAAATCCCCACATTTTTTGATGTCTAAACATCTTACGCGGCGGTATGAGGGTAAATCCAATACCTAGGAGGTAATGGTAAATCTCGGCAAATGGGACGGAAATGTGCAAGCGTATGAAGACGGAAATGTGCAAGCAGCTGTGACATCATAACCATGCGCAGTGATTTTACGAGGTCTGCTCAAATATTTGTGCATGTCGATATATGATACGTGATACGTTTACACATCAGTGTCTCGAGTACTAGCAGACTCGCGCATTTTTTATTCTCACTCACCTATATAAAGTGAATTCACACAATGCGAGTGTTTTCGCTCGCATTGGCCACACTGCTTGTAGGTATACCAAATAATAAATCATACGTCGCATTTCACTTTGTATGCATTATTAATTGACTCACCAGCAAGTCACGTACTTACGTAACTTCCGAAAGCAAAACCAACGAAAACTAAACATCTAACTGCAACTTACTCCATAAATGTAGAATTAAGAGATAAACGCGGAGTACAGACTGTTTCCCATTATTTAATCGACCCTGTCTATATATGCCTTTATTTAAAGACCATACCCGACAGTCGAGACTTTCGCCCCATTGTGACTCTTAAAGATCCCGAAATTGGATTTATCTTGAGCCTAATTACTATGATTTTTTTATAAATTTCTTCAGTTTCGTAGAAGGTGAACTAAGTACTAATCGATGCCTATCCTATAAAAAAGTTTTGCATTCAACAGACATTCCGCAACCTGCAGCATACAATCTCTGGACCATGAAAACTTATTTACAGGTTGGTACCATATTTGGTGTAATTGGACACCTTGGTACTTGGAAAAATCTTTTCGGAGACGTTATGTTGTTGACCACACCACAATTAAATTAATTTTTGTGCTCCAATTGAGAAGCAACGATTCTAGCTGTTCGGAACAGGTTTGCGAACGCACTCCGAACCAAATTTCGGTGGCATATTTTCGGAGGAGATGATTTTAGCTATTATTCTGACGTTGTTATTTTCAGCTCTGAAACTCCAAACTAAGATCACTTATTTGTGTCTAGCCGGTATCCACATAATTGATCCCCATCCTATAAGGATTTTTAGCGGCTAACCGTTTATGACCTTAAACATATTTCGGAACCCAGGACGCCAGGAGCACAACATTGAAATGCATGCTCCGATTGGTCAGATTTCCTTACTGACATCGCCGTGACTTTAACATTTGCATGTAAAAACCAGGTAGTCATCAGCCTCTAATTTAAAATATTTTTTTCCATTAATTAATCGGTAAAAAACAATTTATTTTCTTGATAACGGTGACGTTAAATATTTGGTTTGTTGAATTATTTTAAAATTTAGGCAGGTTTGCGGTTAATGAATATCATTTCAAACAATGGCTCGCTGATCATTAGACGTACGATAATAATTGGGCGCGTATTAGTCTATTACTATTGGACGGGCGATAATTGGTTGCGTACGATAATTGGACGTGCATCACAACTGGACGCTCATGACAATGACGCTTATTACACGGGTGTTTCTTGGATACGAGGAAAAAATGTCGGCATGTATATCTGACATAAAAGTTAAAAAAAAAATCCTATAAACCTGGGTCCGTAAACGCTTCCTCAGGGGACTAGCCCCCTGTGAAGATTAAATTAGTTTTATATCTCCAGAACTAACTTATAGATACCACAACCAATTTTGGGACGTAAATTACTTTATCTTAAAAATTTTTGCATTTTACTCCACTTCATTTGTACGCTTTTGGAAAAATAACGCCGCTTCGGCTCTGGCCCCCAGAGTGTAAACAGTAAAAAAGCAAAGATCCATATAGACATGGATCTTTGGTACAAGGTACAAGTGCCAGAGACGAAGCTGTCCTTTTCCAAAAGCGTACAAATGAAATGGAGTAAAAGGCAAAAATTTGTAAGATAAACATGAATCCTCCTCCACAATATAGAACATTTCTACGTAAATTACTGTCAGTGTCAGTAAGTACAATTAGTTCTGCTTATTGGACAATATTAAATCTGACCAGGAGGTTACTTGGATAAATTTAACCCCATGCGTGTAGACTTGAATTTATTGCCATTTTGACATGATTCTTTTCGTTTCTTGAAAACCGTTGAGTTTAAAGGAATGAATGAAGAGTACCTTTTTATGTAAAAGGCATAGAAGAGTTATAATCTGATGTCAAAGTAGCAAAGACCTAAGGCTTATGAATGGGGTTAAATTTACCCCATACCACCTGGTACGCACGTCTCTGGTTTAAGTTAACATTATCCAGTGAGATTCTGTGAGATCCAATAATCTTTGCACGTACTGATAGTAATTTATTTCGCAAAATTAGTTGCGGTAGCAGCGATAGCTCCAAAGTATAAAACGAAAACGAGTTTATGTACGCTATCTATCGGATCCAGGTTTATATAAACTTTTTTTTTGAGTGAAAACTTCTTTCACGCTTGAATATGTATAGCATGTTACCGTATAGGTAAAGGGCTGAAATTTTCAGGGGATGTAGCCGGGGTAAAAAGAAGATCCTGGTCGAAAACGGGACCCCGTACCCCTCCGTTTGGTCAGGGGAGGGGGGAGAAGGGAAAACTTAAATAATTAATTTTGGGAGAACGGGAAGAGGTACGAGGTCGAAATTATTATGGTAGGTGCGCCCCATGGGGGGACCGTGGCTCTAATTGAAGGGGGGTTTTGGGGGAAAACCATTTTTCGCCCGTATCTCTGCAACGAAGGCTCGGATCGAAATTCTGACAAATGATGACCCCGCTTGTTGAAGCTTTCACTTCTATCATGTGGTTTTACGCCCACACAATTTTTTTACTTGTATGTCAGAAATACGTGCCCAAAATTTAAACAAAAATCATTGAATTTTTCTCAAACCCATAATATCAAATTGTAGATATATAGCACCTCAAAACCTCAGCAATTATTTACCTAATCTCCATCTCATACTAACATAACAGACCAGTAATTAAACTAGGTATATGACATTATTCTTGTCATCTTGTCAAAGTCGATGAAAAACTTGAAAAAGTGCACGAGCTTTTTAGTGTTTTAATTGTATTTACTAACCATTTTCATTTTTCGATTTTTCGTTCTTGAAAACGGGGGCAGATTTGTTCCTCGAAACGGCCAGTTTTTTCCGGTTGTTTTAGGTTTTTCAGCTTCAACTGAGGTGGAGTAATACAGGCAACATATGGTCTGATAAATTGTGGATAAGGTTATAAGAACCGCAATTTATCGAAAAATATTTTCCTTAAATATAACTTTGAAAAACTTCCTACAACTAACCCAAAGCATTGTTTAAGATAATGCCCAAAGTAACCAGCTAAATAATTATTTCCCTGATTTAGGTAATGTTCAGTTTGGGTTAGAAAACTGAGAGGAGCTTATGCGCGCTTGCTGATTTTGCTAGAGAGGTACGAGGTACGTATTGACTAAAATATTGTCAAAACGACAGCCGTGTCATTTTTTTTTCTAAAGAAGACAAGTATAGGTTACCTACACTGCTATATACACGCAAGCCTCTAGAAATTGAAAATATTAAAGCCAAATAAGTATTTCAATGAATAGTACTCATATCCCCCAACACTATTTTTCTTACATCCTGTTTGTTATTATTTGTCTGATCGTAGAAAAATGAAGAAGTGTATATCTATGATGTGCTTCTTTCTATCTGTGTCCCCCATCGGTCAATTTGTTTGAAATGAGAACAGTAAATACAGAAATAGGAATGATTAACTTACATTAGTTTAAAAGCGTGACGCGACGATGAGACAGCATTTGAACTATTAATAATATTTATCGCGCATTAGTACTTAACGACACATCATCAGGCATTACGTAACGTTCGGAAAAAATTGCCCAGACTTGCGCCAGACACCATAATAAATTAAATAAAAAGCAATTTAAATATAAAATCACGGAACAACTCACGAAACAAAATAAACCCGACCTAGGTCAAGGGAACAAGTCGACGATCTAAAAAAAGAACGCATAATATTGTTTACATACTTTAAGGAAGTGAGAGGGAAAATTCATACGACGGTACAGCGTAAGTAAGATCGTAAATGGAGCGAGAGGGCCAAAACCTTTACAGAGTTGCCTCTATTTGGATTTCAAATGGTTGAGGTTGATGCATGATGACGCAAATTGCATCACTTTATCGCTTCTGTATCTTATATAATTGATATATTATGCAATGAGCATTTAATGATAGCTGAATGAACGAATGAATGATTGATCTAGGGGAGGTGTTAATACACTGCGACCTGTACAGATCTATTGTGTCCTTTCATGGTGCTTCCGTTGATGAGATTCTCAATCAGAGTACCTCATACAGCTTCAATGCTTTGATAAAAGCAAGTACTATGGATGGTTTTATGGATGGAAGTTCCTTTTGTTCGACGATGCACCCACGAAGCGGGCCATTCGCCTGTTCGCGACCGCCTCGCACTCCGTGAGAACGAGTTCTGAGGCTTCCTCCCCCTCCTCACAGAACCGGCAACTGTCCTCGTTTTCAATGTATAGTCTCTCCAAGTGCCTTCTCAACCGGCATTGGCCCGTAAGAAAGCCGGTGAGGATGCGGAGATTGTTCTTTCTCAATGATACAAGGTGTTTTGATCTTCCTTGGTGAGGGGGCCCTAGAAACATCTTTGATTGCCTTAATCCTGGAAGGCGTTCCCATAGACCGATCCATTTGGTTCGCCCTTCTTTCCTGAATTCTTCCTTGTAGGTGTACGTTCCCATGCCACAGAAAGGTTCCGGTCCCAAAAGCGAAGTTTGTGCTCCTACTTTAGCCAATTGGCCTGCTTTTTCGTTGCCTTCTATCCCAGCGTATCCTGGTACCCATTAAAGGGATAATTTGCTATTCTTGCCTAGATCGTTTAGCATATCTAAGCATTCCCATGCCATTCTGGAGCTGATTGTTGTTGAGCTTAGCGCTTTGATGGCTGCTTGACTGTCTGAGAAGATGACAATCTCTTTATTTCTACACACATAGAAAAGAGTTCTCAAACTGAGGGAATTTACATTATTCCAAGAGCATATTGACTTTCATATGTGGCAAAAGAATATTACTTTGTGTCGAGAGAAGTATTGCTTCACCTCAGCGGATTCAAATAAAAAAAATATATATCTGAACTTCACATGTTCTTATGGCGAGGAAAAGTATTTCAAAATAAATATTTATTTCTTCATAAGGAGAGGAATGATCTGAACTCCTTCTTATTACGACCGTGAAGTATTTTTCAAAATTGTATTTTTTGAGTATATCGTCCATGAGGAGCCCAAGAAGTGATATATATGATTTGTCAGAGACTTTAACTCACTCTTTCTAAGCCATCCTCCCTCGCTCGCTCCCACTCTTGTGATTCTAGTCATTGCTTGTCCAGCTGCTCCCTCTAAAACAATGTGTTGAGGTGTGAGACCCACAATTGCCTCGATTGCTACTGTTGGACAAGTTTTCATTGCGCCTGTCATGGTTATGCACGCCAGGCATTTTACTTTGTTGAGAGCTGATTTTATGCTCTGCTTTTCCGTTTCCTTGAATCATACTGTCGACTTGTAAAGTAGGGTGGATCTTACTATCATAGCCTGCATCCAGCGCAGGATTTCTGATTTATATCCCCAGGTTTTTCCTGCAAGGCTTCGGCACACCATGAAGGTCCTCGTAGCCTTAGTTACAACTCCTTCAATGTGTTTATTCCATTTGAGTTTACAATTCAGCGTTATGCCTAGATATCTGACTTCCGATGCCGGTGTAATGTTGGTCCGGTATATTCGGATAACTTTCATTCTAAGGAGTTCTCTCTTCCTAGAGAAGGATCCTATGGTTGGGTTTATTTCCAGCTCCACTGTTTGGCACCATTCTTCCGTTGCTTTGAGTCCAGCTTGAATGAGTTCACACAGTGTACCCTCAAACTTTCCTCTTATTGTGATGACAATAACATCGGCATACCCAATACAATGTAGGCCGAGGACTGTCAGTATTTCCAGTGTCAGCACACTAGTAGTGAGCATACTCCACTCTGTCGAGTACCTCGAGTGGTGCTCACTTTAATAGTCTGATTGCCTACTACAGTTTCTGCTGTCCTCGTAGCAAGCATTTCACACATCCATCGACATATTGTGTCATTCACTCCCCTTCTCGTTAGTGCCCTCTTTACAGCCACGTGG
>MU183787.1:122463-201770 GCA_016904865.1 Pissodes strobi
CCTTCTGAATTGGAAATATTTTGTATTTTGATATAATATATGATTAAGTAGGTAGGTAGTAGGAAAGAACTTTAAAATTGAAAATTTCCTTCTTCGTAATATTTTGTAGTCTCCTTTCCTCTCTTTCTATGATTTACTTCTTAGACCAAAGTCAAAATTATAAATATGAACGAATAATTATTGATGACAAAAATATGTCAGAACTTAATTTTCCAGTTTTGGTCGCCGTTTTTAGGCACCGTGCTACGCTGTGCGACGGCGAATTTTTGCAATCGACACAGACCGATAATACGCGGATGGGTAACCGAAAGATCCGCATCGGATCTTTCGAAAATAAGGTAAATTCATGGCGCGAAAACTCCCCGGTTAAAACGGTGACCCATTTCTCCACTTGTCTATTGGGTCAAGGTCTTTCACATTAGGTAAAGTCGGTCTCTGGTTAAAGGCCGTCGACCTTTTATCTTTGTGCAAGTAGCGCATTTCGATTTCGAGGCGCATTTTTTCTGCCGTATAAAGTCGGCCATTTAAATGAGGGCCTGCGGCACATTCTGCACTGACCACGGCCTTTGTCTTGGCTTCAATTATTTTATTGCATTGGATTATCTTTCAAAACACGAAACGATATTCATTTAACAAGTTAGGGTTCGAATCAGCTAGAAGGAAGCTTCTGTTCCTGATGCTCATTATGATATTCCGTACGACAAGAATACATTCATTTCAGGAAGTACCATACTTATGAAGGGTGCTCCTTGAAATAAATATCCTCTTGCCCCTATTCCTGCATCCTTTATTTTTTTTCTCTAAATGATTTTTTTCTCATCGAGAGCGCCTTCGGCTTAGAGCTTGAGTCGGAATATATGAGAAACCTTCACGAAAATGAAGAGAAAAAGAATAATAAAATAGTAAAAAAGACAATAAAGCTCTTAGGTAAAAATAAATTTTTCTATGCAGAAATAAATCGGATGTCAAATTTGTCAAAAATTTAAATATGTCAGAAATGGTGTCTGAATCCACAGGCCTAGGCCTGAAAACGTATATGTATGTCAAAACCTAGGTACTCTTTAGAACCAAAAACCCCATTCATTTGACAACCGGCGGTGACACAGTTGCTTTGTGCTGTTTACGCCCTAATTTTTCAAAAGTAGTTTTTCTGAGAGCTTGCTCCAATGTCAAATCAAATTTGTTATATTGACGTCTCAAGGTAAGTTTTTCATTATTTAGCGATTGATACGTATAGACTATTACCTGAAAATTGCGTTCCTTGGTCCATCTGTCTCAGTGGTGTAGTGGTTTTTTTAGGAGCAGCCGCCATTTTTAATATAAGTTTAGTCCAACTTCCCACCCTCACGAGTACTTCATGAATAATTATATAGGCTCAGTAAGTTTCTCCATATGAGTTCCCTGAGGAATAAACCAACCAATTTATTGGTCGAGTTTCATAAGTAGCACCATCTTTCCATGACACATTATTTTTTCGATGATGCCAAGTGAGTGAAAGAATCAAGAATCAACCTGTCCTGCACAGTTCTTTCCTCCTCTATTTCTTCATTATTTATGTACTGATTCTCAGTCTATAAGTTATGTGATGTCATTTGCTTGATTCTGTCCTCCAAATCGTTTTCTTCTGTTTAAACTAAAAATTCACTAAGATCTTCAATTATAAAATTACTTTATTAATTACATCATTCTGGAGACATTCTAGGAGCTTCTCCTCAGAGGCCGTTGATATTTTCCTCTTCCACCGCTTCAAGAAGAATTTTCCATCTTTCAAAAACTATAACAAAAAATATTAGCATAGCAATTTGTCCAACGGGACATCAGATCTTGAACAATTGCTTCAAAGTCGGTAAATGGATACTTAAGATATTAATAAATAACCTATTTTTAAAAAAAGTTTCGAAATGTAATAAACTGGGTTTTTATTTTTTTTTCTCAAAAATGAAGCAAGACACGAAATCAATTTAAGATGCAAAAATGTTGTATTTTTAGTTGCTTAATACGAAAAAATATAATATGAGAAAAGTTTGGTATTTTATTATGTACAATCACTCCTGAAATTATTCGAACGGTATTTCCGGATACCCTGTATATTCGTCAAATAGTTCATTTTATTATCCCCCCAATACGAAAATGTGCAACCTTGTACCATGCACTTAAAATTTCACCCCGGTAAACAGTAGTGTACGTTTGCAGATCTAGACAAATTTAACCTCAAAAGTCGAACTTTGAGACCTTCTTTTTAACTTAATTTACTCCATAGGGCACCACCTTTTGTGGGAAAAAAAGAAAATTTGCAAAATCGAAGACCTATAATATGTCACTACTTCTGCCAATCGCAATATTTGCATGTCTTTTTGGATGGATATTGTGGTATTGAGTCCAGAAACCTTATTTTCATCTATAGATGTTATAGAAAATGGATGTCCAACAGACTGGACTCTATGCCTGATATGGCTGAAAGGGTTAACACTTTCGCTGCGGCCCTAAAAGAAGGCGGCAGAATATATAATTATGATTTTAATTAATTTGTATGATTCTTTCTTTGGGTTTAAGGATTCTATTAAGCCACGTTTTCCTCCACGGTCGCTGATCGTTGGCGACTACGATCCAATAACGGCGACTGATTCGCCATTAATTTTCTGTTTTCCTCCGCGTTAGTGACACAAAGAATTCTTGCTAAAAAGAAGGAAGACGCACATCTGCGCTCTCCGAAGCGAAAGGGTTAAAAAATACACAAACAAGACTTTATGTAAAAATAAATGATCACAATATGAACTCAATATCTTTAAAATAGCAAAACGAAAGAGCATAACGCTCTACAAAGTTTTTCATACAAGGTATGATTCTTGTCCACCCTTTTAATCGGGCACGTCTTAGGTACTTAAACTTGATACTTAGGGTTAGTATTTCTTTGTTTGAATCAACTAGTTTAATAACTGATGTTTACAGATCATGGCAAAAGTCAAAACATTTACTCCTCCTGATTTGCAACAATGACCAGCCCAATGCAGATTTATTCTGTTTGCAGACGATATAACCATGTCGAAGAATGACGAGAACCATAAGAGCACAGTCAGTCATTAGCAAAAAAAAAATAGAAAGAAGATTTTAAATATTGAATTTACGGAACTGACGGAAATAGCACAGGAATCCGAAAAGCAGTTAACGCACAATAATTAACGAAAGAGAATGGAGGAACCTAGATAACGATTATTAGAATAAGTTGACGAATAATAAAGGGACAGTACAAATCAAGTAGAAGAACGCTAGAGACGAGTACTAAAAAAAATAATAGAAAGAGGTTAAATATTGGATCCACAAAACTGATATAAAGTAACAATAGAAAATGTGTAATTCAAGAAATAATTTCGAGAAAATAAGAGGAAAGAACGTGAACAATTCTTCGATGAAGAAATATTCTCCAAAAATAAATTCTTATTGAGAGAGAGCATTAATAAATTCAACTGATCTAATCAGTCTAATTCAACGTAAAATAAATTCCCGTCCTGCCTAAATAGCCTACGTTTTTCAACTTCACGCTCCATACTAGGTCCCAACAAAAAATAACACAACCCTCCGATGCAGCAAATACCCTATCGGTCCCTCGATACCGAAGACAAACGGAAAGGAAAACGAAAAATAAGCACGTACAGATTCGGTGTTCGGTTCGGGTTGCTCGTTCTTGACGAATTTATCTCTGTCGAAGGGTGGGTAAAAGGGCCCCATTGTAAACCGTTGTGCCTTTCTCCCCGTGTTTATGCAGGGTTTTTCGAGCCCTTATCGGCCACGCAAAGGCTCGCTTTGCCGGGCGGTCTTTATTTCTGACACACCAGAGGGTAGATTAACCTGGGTCTGGGTTTTGAAAAATTTTTAGTTGCTTGAAAGATTTAGCTTATAAACCTTGCTCTTAAGATAAATTGTGAGCTGAGCATGAGGGAAGTTATTTTTCTTAATTACTCCTAAAAAATAATACATTGGTCAATATCTTCATGAAATATACAGTATTCAGATTTATTTTCCACATTGGTTGGCCCTAATATATTTTTTTCAAGTTTGAACACATTAAATCAGTACCTATGAATTAAGTTATACATTGCAGATTGCAGCCCTATTAGGATATTAATGATATTATCACAATTAGACACATTTACGATAGAATGTCCGTTTAAATCGACCTTAATAATATTTAACTATTTGACAGCATTTAAGCGTTAATTCAATAAACTCGATGAGAAATCTGAAAGATATAACGAAAAGCTGACAGGCCAGCCAAGACCTTGTTCAGGGCAGTGGCGGTTTTAAAGAGTAGCTTTGGGACCTCCTATAGTTTATTTTGCACTGAAAAAAATTTAATGTTTTAAAATTTCATAATCCAATAAAACCGTGCCTTAAACCATTCAAATTCTTAATTTTTATTGTACTTAGTGGGATAAACCCATCGATTGGAAACATATCTGCATTGATGATATGGCTTCTTCATACGTCATTGGTTCACTGTTGGCATTCCACGCAACCGGGATTCCATAGAAATCAAGAGGGGTTTTATTTCATTTCTAGGACGAAGTTGACGTCCTTCTGGAGACTCTTCTTCTGTCTGAGTTTCTATATGTCTGGGTTCTTCTGGTGTTTCATCCTTTAAAGGATTCTCATCATCTTGAGTTTGATCCACTTTACACGCAAGTTCAGTGGACTTAGACACCAGTTTTTCTTGTTTAAAGATGACGTCATGGCTTACACAAACATCATGAGTCTCTAGCACCCATATATGATATGCATCAATATCTTCAAAATACCCAACCAGAAAACCTTTTAGAGCTTTCATATCCAGTTTTCTTCGCTTTTGTTGCGGTACATGAAGAAAACAATCGGTACCAAATACTTTCAAGTTATTTATCCTTGATGCTTCATTAAACCATAACTCATAGAATAGAATAGAATAGAATAGAATGTTTATTTACGGCTTTGCCATTTTACAAATTAAACAAATTCTTACAAAGTCAAATGTACAATGTTACAAAGGAATTTTCAAAAATAAAATAATTATGTTCTTATCATAGATTTAAAGAGTTAAAGCCAATATTAAACATATCAATGTCATACAAAATTAGTTTTTTATTAATCATACGACAGCTTCTGGATAATGGAGAAAAAAACCCATAATTGGTCCTATGAAATTTAACTTGAAAAAATTATTTTCCCTTAAATTATCTAGAGGAACTTTAAAACCAATTCTTAACAGCAAATGAGAACAATCAGTAATGTTATTAACTATTTTAAATACTGTACACATATCAAAAAACTGTCGCCGTTCCTCCAAAGTATTTAAATTTAATAGTGCCCTCAATTCATTATAATTAACAGATTCCCTCGGTAATCTTGTAAGTAATAAATCTCAAAAATCGATTCTGTATTCGTTCTAGGCTAAGTTTATGAATTTCATAATGAGGAGACCACACTGGACAAGCATATTCCAATACAGACCTTACCATAGCACAGTAAACATTTTTTAAAGTAAAGATATTGTCAAAGTCCCTCAGAGATCTAAGAACGAAACCTAATAATTTCATGGCTTTATTAGCAATAAAATCAATATGTTCTACAAAGCTTAATTCCTGATCATCTATCTCTGATAGATTCAACACGCACAATTTCTTCATTATTAATAAAATATGAGTGTATATAAGTACTTCTTTTCTTTGAAATTGTTATAATTTTACATTTATTAATATTAAATGCAAGTTTATTACTGACACACCAAGAAGAGAATCTGTCCAAATCACTCTGCAACAATTGAGCATTTTCAGGGACTTTAATAACCTTATAACATTTTACATCATCTGCTAAAAATAAAAATGAAGAGTTAAGAAAAACCTTGGACAAATCATTAATGAAGATGCTAAACAATAATGGAGAAATATGTCCACCCTGGGGCACACCAGATGTTACAAGAAAAGTGGAAGAAATGCAATTTTCAATATTTACTGCTTGTCTTCTGTTAGACAGTGCTCAATGTATCAGGTCCAAGATACACCCGTGCACACCAAGAGTCAATCAATATAATGTGGACGACTCTGTCGAAGGCCTTGGAGAAATCGGTGTAGACTGAATCAATCTGGTACCCACTCTCCAACCCCTCCAACAGAGCCTCCTCATAAACCAGCAGATTTGTCACAGTAGACCTTCCTTTAACAAAACCATGTTGCTGAGGCACAATTATGTGCTTGAAATGGGGAGAAATTTTATCAGTTATTATAGATTCGAAGACCTTTGAAATAATAGATATTTTAGAAATTGGCCTGTAGTTTTTTTATGTCAGCTCTATCCCCACTTTTAAATACTGGTGTTATATAACTGAGTTTCCATACATCAGGAAATTTCCCCAAAAGCAGGCACCTATTAAACATTTTACATAATACTTCTGATAACACAAAACGACAATTTTTTACTAGAACAACAGGTATGTCATCAGGACCACTACTCAACCTATCCTTTAGGGAGGAAATTTTGTTAAATACCTCCATCACACCAATTTCATTAAAACTAATTGTGTCGAAAGGTATATCATCCGGTCTATCTTTTTGAGCCAAATGAAAATCTGCACCTGACTCTGAAACATCAGCATAAACTGCAGCAAAATGTTGTTTAAAAAGATTTACAATCTCATCCGGAGAATTCCCTTCTTTATCCTCAAATATCATAGAACCCGGATAACCACTATTTTCTCTTTTAGATCTAATATATCTCCAAAAACCCTGTTTCTCCTGTATTTCAGACTCGATTTTTAAAATAAAATTTTTGTAACACATAGAAGAATAATTCTTGCATTCAGTTCTAAGCTGAGAGAAGGTTTGGTAGTCTACTAAAGATAATGATTCCTTATAAAATTTATGTGCTTTCTTTTTTGAAAGAATTAACTCTTTTAGATGAGAATCCATCCATTCAGGAAAATTAGATTTTTTTGTTCTAGAGATGGGAGTAAAGAGCTCAATAGCAACAAATAACACATAGTAAAATGCTTCAATCACGGCATTTATGCAATCCAAACCTAAAATTGTATCCCAGTCAACACAGGACAAATATAGATTGATTTCATGAAAGTTGCCTAATTTAAAATTTAGGTAAGGGTAATCGAAATCCAACTTGTTCGTCAAAATATGTAACATCTCAATATTAAATTCTAAGGCAGGGTGTGGACTATCTGGCTTGACTAAGGGGCTATCTGATGCATACACATTAGTCGACTGTAAATTAGAAAACACAAGGTCAAGATAGTTACCATAAATATTTGAAATACTATTTACTTGAAATAATTTAAAAAATGCCATACAGTCAGCTAATTCTGTAGTTTGATCCGATTGTTTCCCAACTGCCCTAGTCCCATATGAATCATTTATCCAGTTTACACCTGGTCGATTAAAATCCCCGCATAGGTAAACATTGAGACGTTCGTTATATCTGCATAGACTTAAGGCCTCTGTCACTGAAGTAACATACTTTTCATAAACCTGCTTAGAAGAATCTGGGGGCAGATATACATTACCAAATAAGATCCTCTGGTCACCAAAATTAACCAACACAAAAAGATGCTCAATTGAGTCAATTGTATCAATACTGGTGATAATCTGCCTAGAAACAAAATCTTTTTTAATTGCAATAATAACACCCCCATGTGCTTTATAAATACCATTGAGGTATTATAAGAAAGGAGGCGATGTAAGCATTAAATACGGCAATTAAAAACGGTATCACTAAGCGTGACTTATGCCGGCACCAATATGGCGGCATGCGCAGAGCCGGACTATAGTAATTTATTCCAAAAATATTTTCTACCCTCTAATAGAGAGTAATAAAGTAATAAATAATTTCAACTTTACAATAATTTCGTTTTACATTATTTGCCTGATTTATTAAGGTTACGTTATATTTCCAAGACCAATGTACTAATTTAAAAATATGTAATAACTAAAAACATTATTAGGAGAGGTATATATACATTGATTCCATTATTCTTTAGGAAGTCCAAAGATTAAGAAACAAGAATTACAATTTTGTAGAAAAAAAATAAAGACCAGAAATAAATATATATCAACATATATATACTTGGTAACTTAAAAATAACACATTTTATAACAATTATTTACAATTTATTGCTCAATAAATAACACAATTTTGTTGCTTTTGTGTCGCATACTAGCTGCCTTCTTTTAGTTTGTTTTATTCTTAGAAAGATAAATCATTTGAATATTTAAATATCTTTCCATAATGCTCTTCATCAACAGAGACCTATTATTATCTAATACAGCTTGTGGAATGGTTCCTTATCTTGAAGCTCATGCAGTTGCTTAAGGAACCTCCATTCAATAAGCTCGTTGTCTCCATTCACGATTGATCCTTTGTCACCCAACGTATTTGTTACAAGTTTGATCATGTGACATGGATCTAGCAGTACAACAACTTCATCGTTACTTGTTGGATGTTGGAAACTTATTTTTAGCGACACATGGTTCAAACTGCAGCCCAGATGGTTCGCCATAGTCAAGTTTGTAGAGGCCCCACCAAATGTCAAGCTGACTACTTTTATCCCAGCTTCGAAACATTTTTCCAGGCATTCTTTTACCAATCCCATTTTTGATTCTGCTTTTATTCCAGCTATTAGGAAATATCCTACTGGAATTTTCCAACTTCCATTAACACAGTTGAGGAGGAAAACTAGTACATTACTAGCTATTGTGGTCTCCTGGGCACCAGTTCCCATGTCTACATAGCCATATGATTTTCCTTGGCTAGGAACCCACTCCTTATGCTGCCTAATAGCCATCTCATCCATGACCAGTGAACAAATAATAATTGTACTCTCTGAAGTATCAGCTTTCAATTTCAAGGCTTCAAATGCCTCACTAGTGAATCCAGGTAATCCACTGGTATTCTGGTACCAACGACTGATTGTTCAGGTGTGAGACAAACAAGTATTGAAAGTCCTCCTCACATATGTATAGGCTGCTGGTGAGTAATAATGCAGGGTAAGTGCAAAGATCTTAAGTTCCTCTGAATATTTTTTGGCAGCTTTTCCTATACTGTAGTAGAGCTCCTGAGGACCAGCAAGCTTAGACATCAACATTAATTTACATGTAATTTACATTACATTTCTTCCATACATTTTCTCTTTTTCAGACTATTTATGCTGACCTTTACGCTGGAGATTTTCTTGTCTTTTCGAGCTAATTTCCTTTTTAATATGGTTAGTTTAAGCTTTCTTTTTGCACTCACTCTCTTCACACATTGCAGTTTATTCAGCAGTTTCCGTTATCTTGCCGATAACTCAGTACTGCTTGTAAGGGAGTTATAATGTTCATTCTTGAACTTGCAAAACTTGGAGTTGTGGTACTGATATGGGAGTTGCCGGCTGAATAATGCGTGTTTGTGCATTTAATTCTTTTGACAAGCTAGGGAATGGGTCGGTTATATTGACAGCAGATTTTATTGTTCGATCTGATATTCGAATTTTAGGAAGTATCAATGAACTTTGTAGCCATCTGGCTTCACGATGTAATGAAGTACTCGGTACAGTATCACTGATACTCCCAGCAGGTTGAATCCCAGAAGCACATGGTACGACGGTGGTATTGAAAACAGCTTGGGAAACAGGTCGCAACCCAATCTCAACGGGGATAGATCTTTCTTCCTGCAAAGAAATAAACAATAATTCTGAATATTTTGTTTCCAATGATTGTAGTTATATGTACTTTTCTATTACTTTTGGTGACTTGAAAAAATAAGGGATACAATTTTGAATCGCATTTTCTTAGTAGATACTTACGTTATATATTCAATCTACCCTCCACATTTCATCTTTCAAAGTGAAACGGTTTGGACTCAGCGAAAAATGGGTAGTTTTCACTCTCAAATAATAGGTGAGATCGTGTTGGAAAAAAATGAACTTTTAGTGCCAAATATGGTTATACCCTGCTTACCAAAAATAACACACCATATTGACAATTTTTTTATTTTTTTTCTTATATCAGGCTCCAAAAAATTATTACTATTTTTTAATGTCTAGGTGTAATTTGCTAGGAAACTTAAAGTTTTAAGGGAATGTCTTTTATGAACTAGAATTGTGATAGATTTGACTTTAAATATGTTAATTTACTATCTTATAGACCTATAAATAAAATAATATCGACCTACCACTTTTGTGTATATTTTATGCTGTTAAATTTTGAACATTGCATTACAATATGAAACACCCTGTATCAATTAGATTTAGCGTTTAAATACAAACTTTATTTACCTTGTTAAGTCTTGGAACAGCACATGACTTTAAACGGACAATACAATGAGATGTTTTATCAAAACATTCTTTGGAAAAATGTTTCGAACACAGCATACTAGAATTTGTAGGTTGCCAATCTCTTCTATTTACAAAATTCACCCAACCTTCTCGACGGATTGAATTTTTTGGAAACCTAAAAATCAGTATTTCCTTTGATATAATGCTAGTTATAAATTTCAAAGGAAAAAATAAGAAGAGAGGGAGCTAAAATTTTAAAACCCTAATTAATTTTTAATTTGTCAATAAATATTTAAAATCATATGTGTATACATTTAACATGCTTTACCTATATAATAATAATTGTATAAGGGATACCCTTTTTTCGGTTTGTACATTTCATTTCAGGCACAGTATTTTATTGTTTTCCAAATATTATAACACAATAATATAATCCGGTCCTGAATTATGTTTACACTTACCTATGATATGTAATTCCAGCTGATTTTTTTTATCAACGCGTTGTTGACTGCAGTAACTACGCACTGCACATGAAGACATGTTAGAACTGTCCAAATGTTTTTCAAACTCCACAAAAATGGTCTTTAAAATTAAAACAGCATGTAAAACACAAACAACTAACTTGACAGTATTTGACACATTGAGGTATTATGGCTTGACAGAAATCCGGCACCAATATGGCGAACCCGAAACCGTTTTGAAGCGTCGTGCGTCGCCTCCTTCGTAATAAATATCTCAATGATAAATACTAGTCTTTTCAGACCTATCACATCTAAATATTAAATAGTTACACAACCCTAACTCGCTGGAACTAACAGTTGAATCTAAAAAGGTCTCAGTTAATAAAAGAACATCATAGTTTTCAATGGCAACATTTAGCATAAAAGAATCTAACTTAGTTTTTAACCCCCTTACATTTTGAAAATAGCACAAAATGTCTAAATTGTCCGCTCTTGGAATCCCCGGGTAAAATTTATGTGTGTAGAGTGTTGGATTATGGGTTAAATAAAACACAATGGAATTGGCTTGCAAGAAAACTGTTTTAATTACTTTTACTAAAATGCACGCAGAAGGTTTCAAAGCGACTCACTTACTAACTGCTCTCGAAATTATATCTTAAAATATGCCTTAAAGAAAACATTCAGACCACACAGGGCCAATAACGTTTAGACAGCACTTATATTCATAAGCCCATCATGAAGTGCCATCGTGATTTAATATAAACATATAAACATACTGAGAAGGCGATGACCTAAAACTAAGAAGATTTGGAATTAATTTTTGTTAATATTCCAACAAAGAGTCCACCGAACCCCCTGCCAGAGATTGATGTTGGTCCAAATTATTGTTGTCTTTTGGGGTTTGACCTGACAGATTAGAATTGAGCCTGACTCCTGAATTTTGCTGTCTAATATAAGGTTCGAATTCAAACTCCCTAAACAGTACGCCCTGTGGCCAGAAGCTACACTCATTCACTTGATGGAAATGTATCTTCGGGACACCAAGTTTAAACGATTTCATGCCATTTCTGACAACTAACTCTTTGATACTAATTTCAGACTGTTCTATCTTTAGTTTATCTTGAACAAATTGGCTCAATTCAGTACTAGAAACGTCCTCAGACAGTCGACCCAGATAAAGCCAAGATTTATTAGGCAGTGGAATGGTTTTTAAACTGTCCGATGATTGTCCCGTACCAACAGATATCATTTTCTTAGAAGGGTTTTGCAATGAAGTCAAAACATTATCAACAACACCACTGACAGTTTCGTTACTAAAGTTATGAAACTCATTGATTATAGGGACGTCCCTCCCAGCTTGCCGCAACTGGGAGGCATAACTTGGCAAATGATTCCCAGTAGGGTGTGATATCTCGTTCAGGGATGGTAATTTTTGTTTGCGAAGCAACTCTTTATTTTCTTTTAACAAGAAAATTTTATCACGTAAGAGCTCTTTGCTTTCCAAAAGCTCGAAAACCAATGAAGTCAGCAATGCATTATTTTCTTCAAGTAGCTTACATTTCTCTTCAGTAGACGCTGAAACGGCATCAGACGATTTAACACCACATTCTGGGCACAAAACACTGTTGTACCTAGTAACTTTGAAGCCCTTTACACGTACAAGACAGAAGCTATGGAAATAATCCTTGCACCCATCACAAGTTATGAGAGCCTTTACTGATCTTCTGCAAATTCTGCATGGCCTCGATACCTCCTCCTCTTGACTTTCATCATCGGTCTCATTTTCTTCGTGACAAATCTTCTGATTTGTCACGAAGAAAATAAACGGTAACTACTAAAGTCATCCTTAAAAGCGACAAAATATCTCTTTTTCCCTGGACTTTCGATTTGCCTTGGACCGTCCGAATGAATAATTTTCAGAGGTTTTGTTGCAACGTGATCCCGCGTATTAAACTTAAGTCTGTGATGTTTACCAAACGCGCACGCATCACACAACCCATTATCCAAAGTCAGTTCAACGCCGAGATTTTTCATAAACATTTGCTAGCAGGTTGCCACCTCGGTTGCCACTTAGCATTTACAAATGTCTCAATGTCAATATCACTACTGTTAAGAGCTTCCACTGAGGCACCATTTCCAACATAAACTTGAAGTGGCTTTGCAAATTCTTGAAATTTCACAAACCAATCACGTGTATGAGTCATATGATGCGAAGCACCCGAGTCGATGAGCCAATGATCATTTGAACTGATATTAGTATCTCCAACAAAAGCTTCTTTCTTCTTGCTTGAAAAATCACCTTTCATTGGGCAGTCTTTTAGCAGATGTTGTTTTGAAATTCACGTAAAACAACCTGGACAGTCTTTAAACGTATATGACTCATTTTCCGACATAGCGAACAACGCGACACAAGCTTATCTGATGGAGGAGGCTTCCCGAAGTTTTTCATTCCATTTTTCTTAAAGTTCAGCTTAGACACTAACGCAACTTTAGATTCTTTATCACTCTCTTGCTCTTGCTTTAAATGGCGTAGCTCTTCAGTAAGCAACCTGGTTGTTAAATTAAGTCCTTTTCGAAGTTTCGGTAGAATCCCAAGCACTGTGAAAATAGTTAAACTTTGATGGCAAGGTATTTTGCCACCCAGCTTATTCATTTTATTGGGTAATTGTTCAAGACTGGATATATGTTGGGCAATATTACTTTCATAACTCCAGTTAAATTCAAAAAATTGGTTTTGCATTAGCGCCAAACTCTCCTCCGATCTAAAGTCATATATGCTATGCAATTTCTTCTTTGGCTGTTTTACAGTTCATTATAAGCTGCAACGGCTTAGATTCAGGTGTATAGTTACAATGAACTTACGAGCAAGCTTCTCCCTCTTATTCGAGTTTCTTAGTTTGTTCTCAAAATCTGCAGAACCTTCTACTGGCACATGTTCCGTCCCTTCACAAATTTCCAAAGCATTCTCACTATCCAATAAAGTTTGAATAACAAACCGTCATTGCGACCAATTGTCTGCATCACGTAGTTTATCAGTGTTTGGCTTGTCAACCCTCCAAGCTGGCACTGCTGGCAGCGAGGCTGGCAGGCTACAGTTCACGGCAATAAACAAAAAAAAAAAACACTATGCACTATTATCTCGATAGTCGCACTTAATTTCGCGTTATCCCGATACCAGAAACTCTCAGTAACTTAATGAGTCTGGGCAAACATCGACCAATGTGTAATTGGTCGATGGGGCAGATAACCTGTTGAGATTTTAACAGAGTTGTACTGAGAGAAATGATGACAAACTCACGTAAAAAACAACTTTATTATGAACGAAAAACGAATGCTTACAAAAACTAAACTTGTGAAAGACTAAATCTAGAGGCAAATATAATGTACCCAAAACACATCAAACCGCTATCGCCTAGACATAAACAAATTCGGCTTAGCAGTTATCCGATATCGGTTCTTAGTCAGCGGTACTTTTCTACTTCAATAACTCTAATTGAAAATTTTGGACCTGTATTTTGGAAATTACCATGGGAAAATTTTGCCATTTGCATTTTTTAATATTGTTTAATTGTGTCAACATCGGCATCTCATCGCCTTGTAAAATTTAATTAAATAGTTCGCCGGTTTCTTCTTACACATACATACTCCCCATATCAATAAACAACGTCAACTTAGCTGATTCGTCGTCAATCCTAAAAAAGAGTCGTGCCATAAAAGCCGACATTGAAAATAACACAAGAATAAGGGGATTCCGGCATACGGGACTTTACTATCGAGCGCTTTTGCCGTGGCTTTTATCAATGGAACGAAAGTCGGAGGCAACAAAAACAATAAAACACATGTTAATCTTGCGTTCGCGTAATCGAATTGCAAACGGCATAATTTACTGGGACCTGGGCTTAACTAGATTCACAAACTGCATGGACGACGAGAAAGATAAGTTCGACCACACACATAATTTGATGTATTGTCTCTGCCTCTTTCCTATTAATGAGCTATATAATATGTTAATCCTTAGATTAATATAATAATAACAATATATATATTTAAAAATATAACCGATTTATAAAAAAAAGAAGCATTTTACACAATTAAATTCCACAAAAACTATTGAATGACAGATAGAATAAAGACATATTCTATTTAATAAATGCTTAATCAAAACATCGAATTTTAAGTAGAAAAATACCTTAAATTTCAAATTATTACATTAAAACAGGTAATAAAAAGAGAATATCGAAAAATAAATTTCTATCGTAGGTAGGTTTTTAAAGCATGTAAGACGCAGGGGATTATTTATTAATTAACAATATATAATTTTGTGAATTGTATTTATTTTAAAATTAAAAAGCAGCATTTAAAATTAAGTCACAGAATCATTAAATACCTCAATCATAATAATAAGCAAACAGCGACGAGACATGATGGTTTTTTTTTACGGTGTAATGCATAGTTCTTCATCAATCCGACCCTTTCTTACAGTGTAGCAATGGCAATGAGGTTTTGAGGTCAAACAACCATGTTGGTGACGCGAACTTCAAAGTGACCGATAAAGATTTCCTCTTTTGTGGCCGCCTATTCTATGAATGGATTAATTTTACACCTCTCGTACAGTTTGTCTTATTCCAAATGCCTAAGAGAAAACGACTCAAAAGGGAGACAGGCGATTCAGCAACTGGTTGCCAATGAAGCCTTTTATCCTACATTTAAAAGGCAATTACGTGTGTGTATATAAATAAAAATACATTCTCGTTTTCAGTTTTCTATTATATGTCTTGTAATAACCCCCTCTGGTTACTCCACTGGATGTAACTAAGACGAAATAGTCATAGTAAATTAAATAAATAATGTTAATGAAATAATTCGTAGAATCTAAATTAACATTTCATAGCTTTTGTTAATTTGAAAATTATCCTTTGGATGAAACTGTCTATTTAAAATACCCGCCACCGCCAATCTGGAAATCTGACCAATCGAAACACGCTATTTCGTCTCATGGTCCTGACGTCCTAGGTTTCATAATATGCAGTTCGAAAACATGAATTTGGAACAAATACTTGGATTAACTTTTAACAGACAGATAGAAAGAGAAAGAGGGGTGGTTGTTTCTTAAGTTTCTTTGGCTGTCCTGAAAGGAACAGAGGGCGATTGAAGTTTTTATAAAGTGCAAATAGAGTGAAAATAGCTACGAAAACAACTTTGCCATATGTGGTGGAAGTTATTTGTGATCGTATACCATCACAAATGCCATATTATTTCGGTTTTCAGTGGTTTTCCTTAATGTAACATTTATGCTTCTGGAATTGGTTTTCTTTCGTATCTGACGTCTCTGGAATCGTCACAATTAAAAGCGTTGTATTAGTACTGTTTGTAGGAATGGGCGCTCGGAACTACTAGAAACTAGAAAATCGATATGCAATTATTTTTTGATTTTCCTGTTTTTAACCGGATGCTGCAATTTACCTATACTAAAGCGAGGAATATAACCTAAAATTTGAAATTTTATTAAATCAACATAAAGCATTTACAATAGCAAAGTTTCAGTCAGTTCATTTTAACCTCGATTTTAACGTATCTTCGAAAATATTGTTAAAATTACCAATATATGGTCTCCTACCTTCTACCACCGACCATTACCAAGAGACTAGAAGGTCCACTCTCAGTCGGCACTTTTGATGTAGCATGTAGAGCTCACAAAGGCGGGACGCCAGACTTCCACGAAAGGGGGTGAACCGTGGGACGAGGCCTGACCGGTTAACCAGCATTTCAACCGGTTCTGCGACGAGGCAAGGAGAGAAATGCTGGGGGCGAGACACATTTTCCAAATTTCAAAAGTTAAAGTAGAGCTGGTAGTTTATGACGTCAGATCAGTTTTGAAGCATCTATAGATTGATTCATATGCGTGTTGGGAGAGCACTCAGGAGAGCATATTATTATATAGTAGGTATATATATTTGGGACGGTCGAATCTGAGGTTAGATAGGGTACTCTGTTCCATCGAGAGTTCGCCAGTTAGATCCATAAAATACTAGCATGCGCATCAGTGTTGCCAATTCCAAAGTTTTGTTTCTGACAGATGGTTGTTAATTGCTTAAAATCAGCACTTACAGCTAATATTTAAAATGCGATTAAACCTGGCCAGATGCAAAAATAGTAAACAAATAATCTAGTGCTTATTCATCTATTTTTAACGTTATTTTGAATAATTGAAGGCAAAGAGATAATAAGGATCCATCTTTAAAAATATCTATTTATTTAAAATTAAATAATCTTCTCACTTAATAGAACAAAAAAATCATATTAACATCGATAAACTAAATATTGATGAATTAATTATTTTTAGTAAACTTGAAAAAGAACAATAGATCAAAACAACTAAGGAACAAAAATATAAGAATAGAAAATAAACTTTGAACAAATAAAAATTTTATGAGAACAGGGGTAGTATTCCTTTCAAATTTTAGACACATGCAACATGTGTATTTGCAGCATTTGGTAGGAATGCATGCTTACAAAAAAATAACATCGTTTTATAGAAAAATGTGACATTTTTGAAGATTTTTTCCATAAATTCAAAAAATTTCCATTTTTGATCTTAAATAAAAAATCCTCCAAAAATCCAAAAATATAATATCTTTGCTCCGAGCTTTGCTCCATAAAAATCCCAGCAACTAGAAACATCCCTATAGAGGCTAGAGGTAGGCAACACTGAAGGTTGACATAATATTTGCAACTTGCAGACGAAAAGTCAATTTCAATAGAAGTTTTTAAAAGGATTCCTTGGTATTTACATACTTTATTTGGGCACCGTTTTAACTGACTATTTAATTTATAGACATACATGTTTTGCTAGACGGTACAGATAACTCCGTAACCAAAAGAGATACACGGGCGGTTAAGTTAAGCTACAGAGTTGTGCATTTTACTTAGCTACTGTTCCCGAAAAAAAAGGTTTTTGGTTAACAATTATTGTTAATATATTGTTTCAAACAGAAATTGTATGATTTCTGGACATTTACAAAATAAAAAAAATAATAAAATTTCGATGTAATGACCCTTTTTCAAAGGTAATACCTAAATCTTTTACACATGTAAATGTTACTTATATTGTCCAAAACACTTTTACCGAGTTATTTCAAACAACGTAGAAGGATTTTTTTTTGAAGCGTCTTCGCAGTGCCTTAGGTTCTTTTATAAACTTTGCTTTAGGTCTTAGGTTAAATATGAATCGCTTACAATTCACCCATAGGAAAGTTTTCAGTAATTCATTTAAAATAAATGTAATGAAACAGTGAAACTAGAAACTACCTACATATGATACTCGGATCTCGGAGTCGTGGTTTAAGCGAGGGTTTAAGTCACTATTTTGTATGTTAAAAATTGTCTTGCCCATTTTAAAGGGATGAATGGCCTATAAAAATTGTAGCATTATCCCTAAATTTCCAAAATTGTTAAAAAGTACTGTGTTAAGTTTACTAAAAAGCTAAGACACACGAAAACGCTTAGCCCTTGATGATTTGACAAATTTTTGTGAAATTTTCAATAAATTGATTTAAGCATTAGGATAGATTATAGGCCGCATTTGCAAGGGCAAAAATTAAAGGCATCCTATATAAGAAAAATTAAGAACTATGTCGCGACGCTTTTGCGTTTAGTTGTCAGTTTTTTTCAAGATATTTGAAAATCAAAGTGTCCTAAAAAAGGAACTGAAATGTAGAGATTTTCTCTCAGTTGGGATTGTTTCTCTTCTAGTTACCTTTACCTTTTACCTGTACTGGTACGACCAACTGTGGGACTGGGATACTCTGTACCAGTAGAGAATACAGTACCTAAGTACCTAATAAAGGTGTAGAAGGTTAGAAGTAGTAAAAGTATAGTAGGTACGTAGGTAAAACGTATCTACATTAAACATTTCTTGACTCTTCTACCTACATAAAATACTAGCTAATGACAATGACAGGTAGACATTTTTCTTTGTCAAATCTCCCAAATAGCTATACCTACTATTTAAACATGGAAACTTGCCTCGAAAATTTCCAATTCTCATTTCGTAAAAGCGAAGGCACACTCGATTCTCCAAACCGTCCCAGTCCCAGCCCCTCGTTGTGTTTACGTCACCCGCCAAACGGATCCGGCCTACTATGCTGCGGCCGTCCAGAATCTCCGCGGATCTGGCGTCGAATTCAAAATTTAAATGCAGTTCTCCCACAATTCAATTAATTCCGGGGGCGCACGTGGGCGTCCGCGCCCCCGGACTAGTCCGGTAGGACCGGAGTCGGGCGTCTGAACGGCCCCCACAGGTGGTTACAAGTTAGATCATGAGTAGCCGGCAACGCCGCATCAAATGTGGTTTAGTTGAAAACGGTGGCGCCATCGGCTCAAAAGTGTCGGGATTGGAGACCAGGTCCCCATTGCCGCTTTGTTCAAAAGTTCCCTAAACTTGCGAGTTTCGGGTTTTAGTGTTTTTTGCAAACACAATTGGCCTAAAAACAGGGAAACGTTTTCTTTTTGCTTAACTTCGATTATTGTACGTTCAATTCTATTATTTATTAAACTAAAAGTCGTTATTTTTTTAGATAAACGGGGAAAATCAATTATTTAAATCACGAACGCTTTGATACGTGACCATGCAAAAGGTAGATTTAATAATAAGGGGTTCTCTTTTCAAATGTCTGATAAATACGTGTCAACTGAAATGACCGCGAGTTATGTAGATTTCAGTCCTCGTGTTCTGGCAACAATGCGGGTTTTTGTAAACATCAGCTTGCGGGAAACATAAGTTAAACTTTTATCTGATTTTATTTTATTCGCGTCTTTCGTGGAAGATGTTCCATGCTGGTATCCGCCGGCTTAGTTGATTGTCATATGATTAGTACCTATATACTATTAGTAGGATGCATGGTTTTTTAAAAATCGTTTTATCTTTTTAAAAACTTCTGTGGAATTACTTAGTTTGGGTAAGTAAGTTAGTATATCTTTTACTTCAAGTGTATTTTTACATTTGCAGAAACAGGGTCCTACTCAGTGTTGCCGCTGGCATGAATTGAAATTATGTGATGGCTAAGCCAAAATTATCAGATTTTGATGTAAATTATGTTAAAACCTGAAGATGGCGGGACCAGCAAAATATATCTTCTGATTCATCATGAGGTTCGTTTTTTTTTTGGAACGACCCGCCGCGTCCTCCCGCCTAACGAGTCCTGGGCTTGCGCGCGCATCACAATGATACATCTGTATTTTTTTCACTTCACGCAAAAAAAAATGGTCTTGCCGCTGGATTCGAACCCGAGCCGCCGTGTCACAAATCCAGAATCTAACCACTGCACCACGAGACCCGCTGGAAGCAATTCCTTGGACCATAAAGACATCTATTTGTCAGAAATGTATTTATGATGCGCGCGCAAGCCCAGTCAGAGGACTTGGGCGGATACTTTAAAAAAAAATGGTTTGCGATTCGCCGTTTATTAAAAATTTTAAATTTTACCTTTACTTACGCTATGAGCAAAGAGTTGGCGCCGAAAACAAGGTGAGGCGATCCTACAGTGGCTTTGATGATACGCACCCACCGATTTTATATGGAGAACGGTGTACGCACCTTTAGATGTCTCCCACTCGAACCGGTGGTTATAGCAGAGTATAACAGTTGGTTTGTTATACTCTGGTTATAGTGGTTCTATCTTGCATAGACTGCTGTATCGGTGGTTTTCTACTGCCTCCCTCTATTTTCAAGTAATAAAAGCTAGGCATACAGTTAGAGAATACCAGATGAGGCCTTTTAAATACTTGAAATCTTACTGAGCCTTTTTGTATAAAGCCACTGTATTAAATATCAAATTATATTATCGGCAGAATAAATTGTCTGTTAAAATTATGTTAAAATTGATAATTATGCCATCTTCAAATTTTGTATCAGACTGCTGGCAAAATTATGTTAAAATCTGATAATTATGTGACAATCGGCAACACTGGTCCTACTCGATAGTTCATTTGCATGGAACCAACCAGAACTAAAAAAAGCATTGGAGATAAAAAAAAAAGAATCCCGACAGCAAGAAGGCATTCAGTGTTTATTTAGTCGACATAAATCTGCCAGTGAAATGAAACTAATATGAAAAATTGTTTGGCCTTTACAACATCCGCACCCCACCCCACAATAAAAAAGATTCGGATTTTTTTTTGGGTTATATAACCTAATTTTTGGTGCAAATTGCCATTAATCCCTTGGTATAAAAATATAATATATGTGGACAGACGACACATTACCAATTACCACAATAATTCGAATGAAGACTGGACATTGTCTTGTTCCATCTCATCTATTCAAAATTCGTGTCATAAATAACTCAAATTGTGAGTACAATACCGGCAAGGCAGATCTTCAACATGTCCTTTTTGAATGTCCTATGTTGGACGGAGATTTGTATCAGGAGTTGACAAAAGCAGGAATCGACAGCCCGGTTTCAGTTAAATCTCTCCTTTCTAACATAACAATAACTCTATGAGACTCATAATGGGATACTCTTGCATAACAAGACTACACTGTGAGAAATATCATACATCCAGTCACATACACCCACATAATAAAATTTTTTGGCCAATTTTTTTTATCTTTCGACTTTTCTTGTGTACGTTTTATACTAACTTTCATTTTAGCCCAAGCAATCGCTCATTTATTTGGACTATGACGAAGGTCAGACGCCTTTTACTAGGCAGTCCGGAAGTTAGGAAATACCAGTAGCTGGGTAAATGCGTAATCGCGAAGCCCATAACCAATCAATCAAGCAAGCAAGCATAATCTAATTTTTCTCATTTTCGAGGAAAACGTGCTGGCATATTCTTAGCACTCTTAGCAGCAAGGATACAAAAGTTGAAAATGCAAGCACATTTTGCTTTATGGGGTCGATTCATAATAAAAATAAAACCGGTTTTGGTTAAAATCGGTCAGCCGAATTCTAAAGGAACTCGTAGTTAATCGGTAAAGTGTAGCCGATTAATCGGTACTGCCGATTAAGCGAAATCCAGGATTGGTAATTTCTATGAAAACCGAATTTTTACTGTGATTGACAGAAGCTGACTGAAGTCAGGAATTAAAAACTTGACAAATCAATGAAAAAGTCTAACACAATAATTTTTATTAAAAAAATAAAGATAAAAATCATGCTTAATCCATAAGTACATTTTTAATCCTCCTGAAACTGATGTTATATTTCCATGCATTAGCTTGTAATAATTTGTTTTCAGAAATGCCAGTCCAAGAAATGTACTTAACGTTAGTAATTTAGTCGAGGATTTAGTTTTTTAGTCGAGTAGCAGGTAATTTAGTTTTAAAATTTGAAATGGCGAAAGTTTAAATCCAACTTGCTCACCGTGTATAAGAGGCATCAGCATTGCCAAGGTGTCTTCTAATCAGTGCCGATTTAACCATTAGGCGGACTAGGCGGCCGCCTAGGGCCCGGTGCTTAGTGGGGCCCGGAATTCATACCCATAAATAAATAAAACCTATACAAAATTAGATTAATCGGTAAGCTTTGATTTAGGGCCCACGCGAATTATAAAATAATTTATAAAGTCAATTAAAAGTTGGTAAATTCCTTATAAAAGACAGCCCTCGCACTCTACGCGTTAAAAAGCGTTATAGAAACTAGGTGGTCGGCTAGATCTGATCCTGTTAAAGACTACATAATGGTTACGAAACTCTTTTGTCTGTCTTATTAAGTATTTCCAATGATATCAATGAAAAACCGGGAGCTAGAGCTGAAGCTTCAGGTTTGTTTAAAAAATTACTTAAACTATTAAAAAAAAATTATATATTTTTTCACTTTCTTAACCAACATAATCACATATCTATACGAAATCATGACCTACTCCTTTACGGCAGCCTAGGGCCCGATAAAGCCCCAAACCGGCACTGCTTCTAATACACTTTAGATTCTCGTCAAGAAATCGGCTTCTTCTCTAAAGAACAAAACATTTTAGGGGAAAATTTCTTTTTTATTTTTTTGACCCAGAAATTGATTTGCCCTGAAATATAAATTTTTCCGACATTTTCGAAACAGAAAACTATCTAGGGAGTTTGTTTCTTAGAAATTCCCTATCTTTAATTTTTTCGACCTTTATGACTTTTTCAGCGCTAGAACGACCCAAAATGACTTCTTATCTTATTTGGTACCTAATGTATAGTGCTACTGTTTTCGCCGATTACTGACACCAGATGTCACTTAACGAGTGTTGCTCATTGCGAATAGCGAATACCTACATAAGACAGTGGAATGAAAATCTGAATAAAAAATCTAAAATAGGCAGTGAAGTACCTAGGACCTACGCTTAAACAGTTGCCATTAATATGATATAGTATTTAGATACGTACTTACTATTATTTCTAGTTATTATCATTACAATGAAATGTAAAATATTGAGATATTGAAAATCCATAATAATACTGTACTTCGTACACCTACTTTTTAAATTTTAAAGCCAGTTTAAAAACTAGGTATTTTAAATTATTTGTTTAACGAATATTGAGTACTACTTCGGTACTAGATTGTGACATATCGTTCTGCAAGCATTGTAGACCTGAAAATTTCAATGAAATGGTTTTGGACTCCTATTTCAATTTTTGAAGTCCTAGCACCTGATTCTGGGTAACTAACGAGGTAACTAACCTATTCATTGTCATTCTAACAATTTGAAATAATTAATACATATCTCTTATTAGCAGTAGGTAACAGTGTACAAGTCGCGTAAGTAACTGACTTCAAAGCCTAGTTTTAAATCTCCATTCATTGACTTTTCCAAATTCATTTCAAAAATTACTGAAATAATATTAGGTACCTTCTAATAATCGTTGATAGGAAATCTTGAGGAGAATTTAGACATGAATATTAATTCTTAACAAAATCGCGCGTTGTTATCAAGAATTAGAAAAGGCATATTAAGTTTATATTCCGTCATGATCCAGTTCTTCGAAAAGCAATACTTTCGAGGCCACCCGGTATATTATTTGATTTTTGAATTCTGTAAATTGAAATTAAAATGTTGTCGAATGGTAATATGAATAAATAAAATTTTATTGCCTAGAATAATGTTGCTCAACCCTTGTTATTATAAAAAACAATAATTATTTCGAAATTAATATTGGGTTTAAGAACAATTTCAAACCAGAATACCTACTCCTTGTTAATAATATATAGGTACTTTTTGCCTCGCCCCCATAATTTCATAACTTTCTCTAGGTTAAATAAAGTTTTCGTATTTTTGGTGATTTCGGTCGATTTTCAAAGGTAAATTATGTATACCTAAATCAATTAAATTTAATTCCCCAAAAGATAAATAAGTTTAGTAAATAAATACCTCGATAAATACCTACTGAAATGTTAGAAATTGAAATTGAGCAATAATACTAATAGGAATAGGAATAGGTAGGGGGACATGTTGACCAGCGGTCTGCGGTATGCGAGTATAAAAAATAAATATAAACTATTATACCTACCAATACACATGCCTATAGGTTCAATTCAAGGAGAATCTGGGAAATTCATTTCCAACAAATAAAACGTCCCCCGTAAACCGGAGAACAAATTCGGAGAGGCATATGAAATACTACACCGGCAATCCGACAACGCCGCACTCGTTAAACTTGTGTTTCGTCCGTCAGTTCGCCACGGCACTTTAGTCCGCGAACAAGTAACATGGCGACCGCAAAATCTACGGCTAAGTTTTTCACGCACGGTACGTGTGACCAGTACGAACAAGTTTTGAAACTGTACCCTCAGGCGGTCAAGTTGAAAGCCGATAATAAAGCGAAAAGGCCGGAAGAACTGATCAAACTGGATAATTGGTAAGTACTGTGCCAAATAAGTGCGACAACACTGTGTCAATGAACTCCGTTAATCGACTGTTTTACCGAGTGCCTGCATTGGTCTTAAGTGGATTTTGTCGTCTATGCACCCCCGCGATCATCTTTGATTCGCGCGAGCCGTCAGTTGACGAAATTATCTGTTTCGTTTCGTCTGAAATGTCCAAACAAATCGCGTGACGGCATCATGGCCGAGTCATAGAATATCGTTTGCTTTGCGATTTTATTGATAAATCCTTGCATTTCCTTCATCAACCTTTTCTCTTAATAACTTTCGTGTTCTTCCACGATTTCTTTCGGACGTTACAGCCACAAAACTTCAATAGCGCGACAGAAAATGGAGTAAAAATGCCTGGTTAACAAAAGACGATCGTCGCTTTCAAAATGGTTCCCGTTCAGACAAAGCACACTACGTGTCCTCGTTTCAGCCAATATTTTCCCTTCGAAATCGGGAATTTTACTAAAATTCCAACGAATTCTTGATGCACGCATGCATCCGCATTGTTTACTTTCAAATAAATCCCGCCTGCCGCCTTTTACTATTTGAATTTTGATTGATCTTTACCGACGAATAGTTGACCGTGGAGGGGGGAGATATAATCGGCGATGTGCACATGTTTTCCAAGGATAATGGGATGGTTAATTTATTGTTTTTACTGGTGCCTTTTAATTTAATTCGGCATGATTGGATTGTCTATGTATTTGTTGTAACTGTCTGATGCTCTATTATTAGGGATGTTTAAAAAAAAATAAGCATTACTGGTATAAATGGATAAGAATAATTTGTAAGGCTCAACTTTCGTTTAGATCAAATCATTTACAAAAATTAATCTTTATACAAGCTTTCAAAAACACCATTGCATTTCTTTTTGGGCGGAAATTTTGGATATGGCATGTGATAGGTATGGAAGATTTAGTTTTTGGGTTAGTTTCTGTTCCCGAAGGAACGAACGTAACTTCTATATGGAAGATACCGAAGATATCTATAATTTCCTCTTTTTGGGTTAGTGTTTGTTCCTTTGGTTTAGCTTTAGGTTAGTTGTGGTTAGTTTTGATTAACTGATTTATATCACGAAAAGCTCGCTTCAGATAAATAAATAAATTCATAAAAGTATAGTTAAAATAAAAAACGTGACTTTCCGCAACAAAAGACTTTTTCCCCAGGATGGTTTGTGGAAATAATAACCCGAGCCAAACTAAGTATACCTATCTGTTTAATTTAATTTTAAAGTGCATATATTTGTAGCAAAAAAAAACGGTGTGGGCTTACCACACTACAAAAGTCAAAACTTTTACAATACGAGAGTAATATTATGAAATGCAAGTATTTTTTGTGTTCTATATTTTGGAATTAGGTACCTACTTACTTGCACAACTCCTATGTTTAAAGTACCTCGAAATCACCAATGATTTGGCGGAACCCGTTACTTATCGCTTGAAAAATTTTCAAATTCTCCGATACTGCCAATTTTTCAATCTTCAAATGGTTTTAAATGAGATTTCAGGCAAATAAGTCTACCTACTTATCTAAAAATCTATAGGCATCGCAAAAAGTACATTTTTGCCTGGAAATCTGCCATAAAAACCACCAGAAACTGTCTGTAATGTTCACATTTTCCGATCGCGATTTATTTTTCCAGATTCAATGAGATTTCGGGTAATTAAATCTTTCACCTAAACGTCATGGTCATGTCAAAAATATATTGGAAGACATATTCCTTCAAGTTTCCCATAATGTATCAAAAGAAAACAAATAATAAGTGGGTACCAAGGTATCATCATCAGCATTTTTAAACGGATCGCTGTATATTATCTTTGTCTGAATTATGTGATTGTGAATTATTGAGGATTCAAAACACGTTTTATGCCCCCTATACTCTAGATTCAACTATTTTTTAAATATTGACGTTTGACTACTAGGTACTCGAGGGGGTAGTCACTTGCGATTTTTTAGGACAGAAAATCTCCATTTGTGGAGATCTTCTTGTATCTTCATGGATATCCTTGGATCTCCAGGGATATCCTAAGATCTCCAGGTATCTCCATGGATATTTTTTTGGATCTCCATGGATCTCCTCCGGACCTCCATCTACATTAATAACTTTCCAATTTTATATGTAATTAGATCTTTGGAAAAAATTACGTTTTTGCTGTCAGAAAGTGGTAGTTTGGTATTAATAATAATTATTTGTATCCATGTTTATGATATGGATAAATCACAAGCTTTTTAGAGGTAGTAAGTAAACTATTACGAACGGTATGTAATACTTGACCTAATAATAGTAGATTATGTACAGGGTTATCCAACGAAGACTAGACAAGGCAATTTTTTTTTTGACTTTCCTGTACTTTTATAAAAAAACTGAAATAGCCATCTTATGTAATTTTCTCCCGCGAATTCGGATATGTTCAGCAAAAAACAATTGAACATCAAATAAAAGTGCTAGGGGTCACTTTGATATTTTTTTAAATGGAACACCCTGTATATTACTAAATTTTTGGACTCTAGAAAAATCTAAACACATTTTGTGTATAATATGCTATACCTATTTTTAGCTGTTTACCAAATATTGACAGTTGAAAGTCGGGTATTTTGACACTTTGACAGGCTCTAAAATCTAAACCGCACAAGATCAAAGAAAACGGTTGGCACATTCCTGTCTTAAGTTTTCATAAACTATCGACTGGCAATATAACCTGTGGATAAAATTAACCGGAACTTTTAAACCTCCGGTTAAATTCAAAGTTACTATCATTCGATAGCTTATGAAAACCCAAGATAGGAATGTGTAAACCGTTTTCTTTGATCTCGTGCGATTTAGATTTTAGAGCCTGTCAAAGTGTCAAAATGCCCGACTTTCAACTGTCAATATTTGGTAAACAGCTAAAGATAGGTATAGGATATTATACACAAAATGTGTTTAGATTTTTCTAGAGAGTCCAAAAATTTTGTAATATACAGGTTGTTCCATTTAAAAAAATATCAAAGTGACCTCTAACACTTTTATTTGATGTTCAATTGTTTTTTGCTGAACATATCCGAATTCGCGGGAGAAAATTACATAAGATGCCTATTTCAGTTTTTTACAAAAGCACATGGAAAGTCAAAATATCGCCTTGTCTAGTCCTCGTTGGATAACCCTGTACCATGGCAGAAAATAGATTATGACTGTAGAAGGACTGTATCGCTAACTAACTCAGTTTTATTTTACCCCCGTATTTTGCTCACAACTTATTATGGTGTTTTAGAGAAGAAACAATATCTGATATGCGCTGGAATGTTCAATATGTAAATTTTCTAATTATTATTAAAATAAATAAATAAATAACATACTCGAAAAAGGCCAAAATTCATTGTAAAATTTAAAGCTTATCCAAACTCTATCTCTAAAAGACCCTGGGACAACCACATCGTAGGTATAAGGTGCTCGATAATAAAATAAAGTAAATAAACGACGATCACGCCAATATTTGGATTTTCGCACATAAACACGTGACCTGGGTAGTTTCAGTATAAGTATTATTAGAAAAAGTGTTTTATTTATCATTTTGACCACAAAATAACCACTTTCAAATATTAATTTCAAAACAATTAAATCATTAGGTCCACATAATTTGGCATAATATACAGTAACTTAAAAAGTATCCATACAAGTCACTATATGTTTTCCGGATAAAGTCTCCAACTTTATACGATATTATGGTGTATGAAATCGTTTTTCTACATGATATACGGTAAACCCTATGGAGGTTTTTGGGCTGCCTGTATATCTTTTGCCGTTTATAATTCTTTCGTATTGTGACATTTCAAACAACTGAAGCAAAATAAGATTTTAAAAATATATGTGCCTCACCTTTATAAGCACACAACTGAAGTGAAACTTCTGAGAGATACTAGGAATTGAGTTTTTATTTTTTTAAGCTTTTTCGTTCTCAACTATTACCCCTGGTTTCGAAACCTTTTTTAAATTTTTTTCTTCGCTATTTTTCATCGAAAACCACGTTTCTTTGAACTTTTTTATTATTTCTTTTTATAATTATTTTTTTTTATTATTTGGTTTTTTAAATACTTTTATTAACTTTCCGAGCATTGTTTTACGTTTTTTTCAATGTGTTCGCATTTTTTAATACTTTTTTATTTTTTTTTCATAAAGCAATCTATTTTTCTTCCCATTTTTGCCATCCCCGACCTCGCAGGTGAACTCCTTCGCCTTTTTTTTCGCTGAAAACCGCGTTTCTCTATTTTTTTTTCTTATTTCGTTTTATAATACTTTTATTAAATTTCCGAACCTTTTAAGTTTTTTTTTTCAATTTTTTACTATTTTTTGGAAAATATTTGAAGCACCGGGGGTATAGGAGGTTAAATCCCCCCTCCCCCCCCACTGGGGTCATCGCTTGTCAGTCATATGTCGGCAAAGAACGGTTTTTTCCTACTGAAATCCGTCCTTAAATTAGAACCCCGGTCCCTTCATATGTTCAAAGTTAGCCCTCAATGAGGCGCAACTACCATACAAATTTCCACCCCGTAGTTCTTCCCGTTTTCCCGAAATTCTTTTAGTTTCTTTTTCTCCCTCTCTGTCCGAACGGGGGGAAGGAGTCAAATTTTCGATCCTCATTTTATCCCGGCTACATGTTCTGAAAATTTCAGCCCTCTAGCTATACTGGAACATGCTTAATTAAAGGGGCGTTTCACTTTGATAAGCGTTACATTTTTTCTGACTACCATCGCCAAAGAAGTTTCACTTAAAAAAAAGTCGTGAGAAGCACAGTACACGTGATAGAAGCGGATACTTCTTTATTGAGTCTCAACTTATTGTACCTTTTTGAGTCGGTTCCGATACGATATAATCAATTCTAATAGATTTGGTTAGTCATCTAATACATTTTTGGTTAGTTTCACTTAGTCTTCACTTATTTTACGTATTTGAGCGGGTTCCGATACGTTATGATACATTTTAATAAATTGGGTTAATTTTGGTTAGTCGTCGAATCAACTTTCGGTTAGTTTCACTTATTGTCGACTTATTTTAGTCATTTGGACCGGTTCCGATACGTTATAATCAATTTTAATAGGTTTTGTGTTTGGGTTAGTGGTCGATTCAACTTTTGGTTAGTTTCACTTATTCTCAACTTATTTTACTTATTTGAGCAGGTTCCGATACGCTATAAACAATATTAATAGGTTTGGTTAGTTTGGGTTAGTCGTTCAATCAACTTTTGGTTAGTTTCACTTATTCTCAACTTATTTTAGTCATTTGAAGCGTTTCTGATACGCTATAAACAATTTTAATAGATTTGGTTAGTTTGGGTTCGGTTAGTCGACCAATCAACGATATGAAAATTTCGTAGCACGAGACGAAAACATAAACCATGTCGTGATGCGCACTTAAAAAATCACTCTCATGAAACCAAAGCAGTATTCACTTCAAAAAGGTTAGAACGCGACAAATCAGAAAACTGAGTTAAACCGTTAAATCCTAAAAGATAACTACTATTCATAATACATTTCTAATAAAGTAAATAATAAACATGTAATTAATTACATGTTTCATCGGTGTATAGCATTTCCTTTCCCTTTATTACATTTCTCTCAGCGTATTAAACCGATCATCTGTCACATATGACAAATTGAACTTGGCTCTCCAACTTCAAAGGTGCCGACGCGACGGCTTTTGGTTTCTCGGTTTCGGTATTCTTTCTGATCTTCTCAACACAATAGGAACCTCTTCATTAGGAGACGAATCGCTTTCATCATCCACAGCATTCTCCCAAATTTCACCAGAGCTATTAGAGAGTACTTCCCGGTACTTCCACATCTTCATAAATTTTATTAGCAACTGGTTCTCCCTCTGAAACTGATCTGGTCGTTATTATCTACTTCTGTGTTTGCTGTATTGTTTACGATGATGTTCACTTCTTCTTTGATATTTTCCGTAATGGTTACATCTCGGCTCGTAAATATTGTATTTTTCTTAGAATCATAACCTTTAAGAATCATAACCTTTAACTTCGTCATCATATCCGACTAAAATACACTCAACAGCCTTTCTGTCCCAGTTTAAGCGTTTTTCTTTGAGCTACCAAAAATTCTGAGATTTTTCACGTCAGGCATTCTGACTGTCCACAGCTTATATGGGGTTTTATCCAGTCTAGTGACCGATTTCGTAAGTAGACAGCAGTGTGAACTGCCTCGGCCCAAAACGTCTTTTCAAGATTTGCATCGAACAGCATACACTTAGATTTTTCGACTACAGTTCTGTTTACCCTTTCAGATATCCCATTTTGTTCCGGACTGTAGAGGGTTGTTTTTTAAAAGGAATAATTCCATTGTTCTTTAAAAAATTTTCGAACTTCATACTACAGAACTCAACACCGTTGTCCGATCTGAAGATCTTTATTCTTTTGTTCTTTTGATTCTCCACCATATTTTTAAAATTCTTAAAACAATCAAACACTCGATCTTTCGTTTTTAGAAAATAAACAAACGTCACACGGCTAAAATCATCTTCAAAAATTGCAAAATACTTTGATCCACCATGTGACAGAGTTTCCATTGGACCGCATACGTCGCGTCGGTATGTATTATTTCCAAAATATCCGTAGCTCTATGCCCTTTATTTTTGAATGGTAATCTAGATTGCTTACCTTCACAGCAAATGTGACAATTTTTCTGTCCTATATTTTGAACACCTGGATAACTAAGTCTTTCGACGATCCCATTCTTCATTCTGTTCAGATAAGCAATGTTAAGATGCCCAAAACGACGATGCCAGACTTCCCCGGTAGTAACCGTTTCCGCTGACAATAAAACTTATCGGCATTCCATGTGTTTAGCTTGTAAACGCCATCTTTCAAATCAGCTGTTCCAACTAACTCGTTTTGTTTATTGAAAATTTGGCAGCATTTATTCATAAACGTAACGGTGTTTCCATTATTTCTCAGTTGACTTACCGATAATAAAATCGTAGCCAATTCGGGAAAGCACAACACATTTTTAACAGTTATTTTCGAGATTATTTTATACCGATCATGTCCAACTACAGTCCTTAAATTTGAATCACCCGAACAAATAACAGGAACATTACTCTTATTAGCCACCATAATTTCTTGCAAATTGGCGGAACTTTCGATATTCGTCAGCCATTCTTCATTTGCAGTCAGCATCTTTATTCGGACATTTATTTTGAAAGTGTCCTAGTTGTTTACACTTATAACACTTTATCTTATTAAAATTGGTTTCCGATTTTTTATTACCGTTTCGGTTGTCACGCCAAAACTGTCTACTGGTAAACGCACTTCCACTGCTGTTGACATCTACTTCCATGTCCAATAGTTTAGTTTTTATCGAGTCGGTCGTAATGGCAATTCCTGCGTGCTCGATTGCAATAATCATGGGTTGAAATTTATCTGGCAATCCTGCTAACAATAGCGAACCAATCCATTCATCATTGATGCCGAAATCTGTACCTCGTAACTTCTGGCCTGTGATTGATTAACATTCACTTGATTAACATAATTTCACAGTTTCCCAAATGGAAAGAAATCAAACTTCTTAGCAAAATAATTTTTCTTGCAAATCCCGAATCATCGAACAACGTCTTTAACTTATTCCATAAATCCACAGTTATTGCTGCATCTTTTATATGGACATATAAAGATGTGTCAATTATTAGGATTAACTTTGCCTTAGGCTTGGTGTCATCATCACGCACAACTTCTGATATACATTTAGATAAGCCCTCTAAAATCAGAAAGTTCTCTGCAGCAAACGCCCAATCGTCATAGTTTTCTCGTCCTTTCAGCCTTGGGACATTAACTATATAGTTACAAGCCATACGTGTGCAATCACTCGGAAATTTTACTAACAAAAACACGGTATATTTCGGAGGTTATCGTGGGCTTCGCGACGCGCGACGGCCTGGGCCCATAACCTATTAGAAATGAAACACGCTTGTTGAATTTCCAGCACAGACTAACTTTTATTATAAAAATTAATGAGAAAGGTTCAATAAGCAAATCTGCTGACATGTGAAAATGATAGCGCCCAAATATACATTGGTGTACTAACAAAAGTAGCATTTTGGGCTTAACAATTCCAACAACATGATGTTCCAAAGGCAGTAGGTAGGCAGGTAGAATCTGTTCAGTTTGACAGGTTTTACTTATTTTCGTATCTTGGTTTGGATTATCTGGAAGGTAATCTATATTCCGAATTCCGATATACCTAGAAGAATACATTTTCTGATTTTCGGAATCCTCCGCAGTGGCGTAACTAAGAGGGGACCAGCCCCCCTCCCCAGAGGATACCCGGCGAATTTTTTTATATAACTAACTAATCTTAAAATGATTTTAATTTTCAATCTGTCAATATTTAAAAACAGAAAATCCTTAATATAAGCGATGATGCCAGATGCTGGATTGAACTAACTGAAAGTTAACTAACTTTCCTGCGGTGCATAAGAACAAGACTTCGATTGGCTAACTGTAGTTAATAAACTATAGTTAGCAATAAAAGCGGTGCATACCCCTGTGACTGATTAACTGTCAAGTGTCAAAAGCACAAAAATTACGTACGTTATAAACGATACTTTAGATCAACTATACGGTATCTACGAAAAATACAAATCGCGAAGAAACAAAAAAAAAATCAAATCAAACCTCAAACATCACTTAAAACAGTATACGAAACTGAAAATTACGTTTTTACCGGAAATGGCAAAATTCTCTCGCACCGCGTTCGCATCGGCTGAGGTAATTAGAATTCCAGTGCAAAACGTGTTTATTAGTTTCTAGGTCAAGGTCGGGCAAAACAAAGACTCGAAATAAATCTATTAATAAAATCTAAACATACCGTTTTATCTAAAAATGACGTCGCTACGCAATAACACACTCGCCGTTTATTTGCTCTCTCTTCGAATCGAACAGCTGATTTAAAAATTAATGCACTTTTCCGCTGCTGCTCACACGACGACGTATTAATTTATCTGGTCTTTGGAAGATTCGTCGTGTAAGTTTTGCTATTTATTAAAATTTCACTCAGGTTAGGAATAAGAGCCCCAACAATGAACTCTGATCAGTCACTGTTAAATTAATCAGAGTTTTGAACACCACACATTGCTGTTGCGGTACGTTTTCTACTACGTTAGTACGTTATTCCATACATTTAAAACTTCAGCAGGTGATCCTGTGGTTTTAACAATAGGTCTGTTCTAGCAGCGATTTCAAACGGTTTCAAACCGTCCGGAGTTTGCGCATAACGATATAAGCGTCGCTTATATGGCTATGCGCAAACTCCGTACGGTTTGAAACCGTTTGAAATCGCTGCTAGAACAAACCTATTATCTACATCATAACGTCTTTTAGTCTCTGATCACACCATTTCGATGGCATAAAAATTACAATTATAGGGTGATACCCTGAGCACACAATGCCGCAGCGTATTTAATTATTTCCTGATGATGCTAACATGGTTAGCGAGACGTGCGTCGAGTGCAAAAATTCTGATTGGCTATTGTGGATAGAGATTTGTTTTAGAGCTACCTGTACTGGTAACTAACAAATATAGGACACTAACCCAAATATAGGACACTATGTATAGGTAGGTACCTAAATGTTTTTAGATAATAAGACTTGTAAACGGAGCGTAACTCCGATTCTTCTTGTCATCCACCAATTAAACAACGAAAGATTTATGTAAAATTTATTGTGAGCGGTCCTGGTAGTAACGCCTATTTATCATAGCCATAGCAACACCTTTTAAACAAGAAGGCCTGATATGTAAATCTAAGATGGCGTCGCGCGTAGGGAGCACTCTCTGACACGTATTAATTCAAGTATAAACCACTTTTGTTACTTTTTAACTTCAGAAAAATATATACCTTAATTATTTTTAATAGTTAATTAGTTGTCATTTACTAAAACAACAACAAAAAAACACTTCGGAGCCATACCCATCATAGAAGGGGTCGTAATAATTATTATTATAATAAGTAGTAGTTTAACAATAATCATCTATCATGTAAAAATACGGACTATTGCTATTAATTTATAAATAGACAGAAACAGTGATGTGTTTAAAATATGTCTCGCAGTGTATATATAAACTAAAATAAGAATACATAGTTACTTAGATATTTTTTAAAGACAGTTTAAAGAAAATAATGTATTGTGAAAAAATTAATGTTTTTGATTTGACAATTGTTTCTGTTTTGTTTAAAAAATAAACTTTAAATTTCTAAGAAAACTGAATTTTGATAATGATACCTATTCTTTTCAGTTTGAGCCTGTGCAATAGAAAATTACTTGCATCAGGTTTTTTTAGCTTTTTCCCTAGTTTTTGCAGCATATATATTTTTTTGATACCAATAGAAAACAGAGAGAGAAGTCTTAAGGGCTTGTTTGTAATGTTTCTCTGCTTCAGGCAGACAGTATGTGAATATTAAAATTTCAATTATTATTTTAAATATTACTAGATATGCTCTGAAAATTGTATATTTATGGAAACACACTTTGAATCAGTGCCTAACTATAAACTGTATTAATTTAATTGTATAATGTAGAATAATTGGGAAGTATAGTGTCGTGTAGTAGGGTTAATAGTCTATTTTCACGGGCAGAGGGCAATGTCTTTGCCACTAACAGAATAAATTATCTGCTTTGTATAAATTATTCGCTGCAAATACACAAATCTCACAAATTTTCAACCTATTTTATATTAAAAAGTGGAAATACGTATACCGTTTACAGCATTTGGTTTTAGTCCCAGTCAGAGGAATAACCCTCTTAAATACAGCAATGAGATAATTGACGAGTATTCTCAAGGACAAACTGGAAACGTAAATTCAGAATGCTGAAGAACAACAGGGCTTCACAAAGGGACGGTCAATAACAGACGCAGTATTCGTAATAAAACAAATAAAAGAAAAGGCTATAGAGTACAGTATGCCAGTGTATTTTTGCTTCAATGACCTAACAGTGGCGTTTGAAAGGGATCCTTTGGGAGACATTCTACATATATTAATAGAAAATAAGGCACCGGCGAACATAACAAAGATAATCAAATCGATGGATTTAGCTGATACTTGATGGAAATTCATTGCAAACTTTTGAAAGGAAAACAACGAAGTTTTAAAAATTTCCACAATTTATATAATAAATTGTGGAAATTTTTAAAGCACTGAAAACATCCCATAACCAAGAGGAATTAGACAGGGTGACAGCCTAAGTCCTTTTTTGTTTAGGTAATCTCATGGATACAATTATAAATAAAGTAACAGATTTTAACCTCGGATACAGACTGGGCAACAAAAGTATTGGTATGGTGTGTTACGCCGATGATGCAGCAATTATTGCCGAATCAGAAAACGACCTACAGAGACAACTCTTCCAGTTCGTCCAAGTAAGCCGCCAACTCAATAAGAACATTTCTATCAACAAAACCAACTGTATGACGATCGCGAAAGATCCGCTCAGATGTAAGCTAGTGGTGGAAGACAATCCCATAGAACAGGTGATGAAATTCAGATATCTGGACATAGACATCTCAAGCCCCCACGACCCAGTTAAAGACCTGAGGAGCCAGATTAACAAAGCATCCGCACTATCAGGATGCCTACGAGATATAGTCTGGTCAAACCCGTACATGCGCAAAGATAGCAAAATTAGAATCTACAAGACTTGTATCAGACCGATCATGACGTACGGTACAGAAGTCCGCGAAGACACCAACAAGACGGAATACATGCTAAGGGTGGCCGAAATGAAAACACTGAGAACAACAGTGGTGAAAACAAGAAGAGACAGAGTAAGAAACACAGATATCAGAGAACAATGCGAAATATAAGATATTGTGAGATGGGGAAGACAACGTAAGAGGCAGTGATACAACCATGTAAAGGTACAAACATAGTGGAGCGTGGCGTCAAGATGCAAGCAGCGAGCAAAGCATCGATGTGCGATTTCTTTATGTACATTCAGTAGGAGGCGCACATAGTAAAGACGCACCGAGCTCGGGCGTCCATCGATATAAGCCAAGCATCGCTTCACGAGTTATATTCGCGATTTCTTTTAAGGGATTCAAAGCGCGCTAAACCAAGCATACCCTAATATACGAACTGCACACAGCCAATCAGAATCGAAATCTTTGTTTATTATTTTAGAATGTCTAATATTACACTTCACTTAAATCCGCGCAACCAACAACAACTAACCAAAACTAACCCAAGGCATGCCCAAAATGAAGAAAAAAAACTGTTTACTGAATACTCTAGACATTAGGTACTAATAATATTTGTGGTACTGGGCTGTCAACTAGAATCTCGTTTTCAGTGTCTGAACTCATCATATTTGCTATTGTAGACTGGTAGACGAAGAAACAAATAGCTTAAAAATATAGCACACCTCTTGTGTTTGAAGCCAGCATCGACTCTCCACTATATACCCGCATATATCGAGGGAACCGACAGTCGCTGCTTACCTTGCATCTTGACTCCACGCTTCACTATGTTTGTACCTTAAGACGAATGGACGAGAACCGACTTACGAAAATAGTCCTAGAAAACAACTCGCCCGGCTCAGATCTCCCGGGAGGTCACCTAAAAGATGAAGAGATAGTTGTCAATCTACCTCTCAGGAAAAGATGCAGAGGCAGCTTCAGAATTAACAGATCGACAGATCTCCAAGAAGTAGAAGAAGAAGAGTTTCAGTCCCAATGGGGCTGGTCATATTGGCTACTGCTATTCTTAGTTTCAGGGCTTTCTTGGTTAGAGGGTATTGTGCATAAGTGTATTAGGCAATACAAAATACACTCAGAATATGCTAATGTTACAAGGTTCGTTCAATAGTTAAACAAGATGATATAACAATAGCAATACAGAATATCGAATCATACATCAGTATGTATTCTAGTAGTATGTACAATACAGAACGTAAATTAAGCACAAGGATGGGACACAAAATTTTCGTCAAATAAAGGTATAAAATAAAGGAGAAAATTTAGTATTCTCTTTTCTACCAACGTAATATTGTGCTGCATGAATCAATCCCAACATTCGCTTGGGAATTTTTCAATTCATCATCGCCGGTGAGTCAGGCATTAAATCGATGTTCACAAGTATTGAAAGTAACACCGCCATGGTGTTACTAATCTTTTAAAGTCATTTTCATCGACGTGCAACTTTACTTTTCTTTTTATTTTAAATCATCAATAAATGTATGTTGAAATGAAAATTTTTGAGCACTTTTAGGTTGATAATAGCCTATTATTTTTTATGTTTTAAAAATATAAGTGCCCGTCATAGAAAAACCAGCGGCGTTGCCGCATCTAGACATTTTTCTCTAGATCGAATTTTTGCAATTCGAATAAATTTATATTTTCTGTTTTAATATATATTATATATATTTAATTATTCTTTTGAAACAGAATTAACAGAGTTTCCCAACGCTAGAGTAAAGCAAGTTTTTCCTTAACTGATACTATATAATGTGTTAAGTAGTAGTACAAAAGTAGTGCAACACAATTTTTTTTTGTTTAAATTTTTTTTTTTTTAGTTTTAATTTTTGTATTTTTTATTTTGGGGTTATATGCATTTCCTTCTGCCAAATGTGGCAGTTTGCAATTCTAAAGTGACGAGAAACTGTTCATTTCTACGCCCTATATACCCGAACCTAGGTATTTTTGGATAGACATTTACATGGACTTTTTTACTTTTAATTTGTTGCTAAATACGCTGCAGTTTCACCACTATAATTTTGACCACCCTGTATATCTGACGAGCAGTGTTGCGAGATGAACTTTTTTTTCTTTGCTCAATAGTTGGCGTCCCAAAAATTCAGTAATCTTCGGAGAATAATGGAAAAATTTGGAATAAGTTTCGGCAAAGTCAAAAGTGCGACATCTGATCGAATTTTTTCATAATCTATGCGCGGATCAATGGCAGGAAAAACATAACCTTCTCGAAATTAAATTTAGTTGAACATTGCAACGTTTGAACAAAATGAGTCCACATCCTGCCCCTGTATGGAATAATATTCAATATTATTATAAATATTATTTTAAACAAGCGGCGTCTTGTCTGTCTCAGTAAAATAATTTAAGAGCCAGAAAACAGACGGTTTACGATAAAAGTTCGAACGATATTTCCATATATCCGTCGCCATTAAACCATCTGCGGTCTGCCGCAATATTTCCTGCTATCGCGTCGCCTCATCAACGGTAGAAACCGGTAAAGCTGTTGATAATGTACAGGATGTTCACGCATGACGGGCCATCATTCGACTGCCAAGCCCGCTGGAAACCATAGGCACCGTTAACCGACACTATTATAATTATTATTTTGGGCTTAAATTTCAAGGAAAACATCGTGATCGTGGTGGACTACTTATTTTTAATTCGATTTAACATACGATCTGCAGGGCCTTTTGTATTTTCTCCGTCGATTTTTCGTTAAGAGTAGACATGGCAACTTTATTAGTTGATTTTAAGGTTTTACATTTAATCGGCCCGAAATAGCTAAAACGGTGCATCACAAACTTGGCAACAACTATTACCTTCTCTAATGCCAAGGTTTTTTTTTTACTTTTTAATGAGTTAATTTTATTGTAAACTATATTTCCGGATTCAGAGTCACATTAGCGAAAATATTTCAGATCGAAACAGTTCCAAAAATCGTTTTCCTGGCGTTTACTCGATTTATATTTGCGTTTTTGAAATTGACATATAATTATCTCGGCTCCAAACGAATAATGCATTTTCTTCATTTAGTTTGGACCTTTTGAGCGTATAAAGTTGGTCTACCGAAATTCATAAATCTGGCTGTGGCAACTTTGGTTGGCGGTAGGTGATGAGCAAGAGGAGTGCGTTCAGCCGTAGCAAGCAAATGTCATGGCTTGTCAGATCCTAAATTGTTTTTTCTGAACAGCAGAACGACGACGACGGCGACGTTTTGATATTTGTGTTTTGACATTTCAACTTAAAATTATGAGTCTCCGTTTCATTTGTTATTTAGTTACTTTATTATCCTTGAGATATTTATAATTCATCTAGATCAAGAAATTAACGACGACGCCGTTTATAATTTCGGCGCATGTGTACTTACAGTTCACAACGATTAGCCAATCAAAAGAATGCTGTCTACTGTTATTAGAAACATTTTCGGTTGGAGACAAAACAAAGGCACTGTTGCCAGATCAAATATTTTAGTTTTCCTAGTAAAATCTTAATCATAGAATTTCCCTATATCTGACAGATTCAAAATGGCCTAGATTTCATTGTATAGAAAATTTGAAATTTACTAATTTTGAGGTTACGTCCTAAGGTTATTATTTGTTCCCGACACATATATTTTATTCTTAAGGATCATAACGAGTCCTACCGCTTGACGAGTCATGGGCTGCGCGCGTATCACAATGTTTACATAAAAACATTTCTGACAAATAAATGTCTTTATGGCCCACGGAATTACTTTTAGTGGGCCTCGTGGCTCAGTGGTTGAATGCTGTGTTTCTGATACGGCGCGGCGCCGGCGGCGGCCCGGGTTCGATTTCAGTGGCAAGACATGCTTTTTTTTTAAGTTATGTTCGTATACGGTTTTTTATTTATTTTGAGCATGCCTTGGGTTAGTCTTGTTTGGTTGCGCGCCGGAGCGAGTTAAGCGAGTGGAGGGCATTGCATGAAGTGGAAAAAAATACTTACAAATATAAACTTAAACATTGTGATGCGCGCGCAAGCAATGACTCGTTAGGATTCTTAAGAATAAAATATATGCGTCCCCGACAGTGGGTTGCGTTTCAGAAAGTTATTCCGATCATAATGTTTACCCAGACATGCGTGCGTGAATGAATGCCTTTTGCCTTTATATTATCGACAGTTTCCCTTTTTCACTGTTACGTGAGTGTTTCACCTAGATCTAGGGAGATTTGCCCACTAACGAGCAAAGCGTCATTGCCGATTTTTGCGAACACATTCAGTAAACAAACGGTGCACTTTTTGGTTTCGCATTCTATCTGAACGCACTCCTGACCTTTTAAGCATACTTTGCACAAGGGCGATTTCCTTCAAGTGTTGCTCATTGCTTGATCCTAATTGGGAACGCGAAATTTAAAGAGGAAGAATCAGCTCCCTAATTTCTAACTTTTATTTTAACGCTTTTAAGTATCATTTCCACTTGTTTTACCTTCCATTTTGCCGAGAACACTGGCAAAAATAAATCCGCATATAAGAACTTCTCTTCCGATATTTTCGAGGTTCGTTAAATATCAACAAATTTTCCATAATCGTGGAAGAACGCTGCGCAAAAAGTTACAATTTTGTTAACTTCTTGTCTCCGTTTTTCTATTCACCAGTCACAATCAACACTGCCACACGACTTCCTCGAAAACAAAATTTAGTTTTTATTAAAAAAGGCATTACTGATTCCAACCACAATCAGTAAACGATTTGCAAGTTGCTTGGAACGGAATTAGGAAAATTAATCGAAACGCAATTTTTTCGAACTCAACTCGTCAAAACTCATTCGAAATTAATGGCAAGGAGAAATTAAATCGAAAAACCAAATTTCGAATTTTATATTATAATTGTATTTTATATGATAGTAATGGTTATAATGATAATGTATTAAAATAACTAGTTGCAAGAATAACGGTGAGCAACTCAAACTAATCCTTAACGCTAGTTCTTACTGGCTTCAACAAACAGAAACTAACCCAAAGTTTTTGTTTTGCAGAATGGCAACAATGTTTAAGACGCACCGTTCTAGAGATCGTTTTTACTCTGATCTTTGGTGCTTGAATTATTCCATTCGTTTGGTTTCCATAATGGTATGGAGGATCAACTGTCTGTTCCATCATTGACATATAGAGATGGTGTTCAGTAGGTACCTACACTTTTCGTCAATTTTAGCAATTCTTCTTGTACACGGTCTGAAGGATCCATAGTTTTGCTAAGAAATAATCGATTCGAAGATTCCCGCACTGCCCGCAGGCCAGCTATTTTGTATTTTTGAATTAAACTCTTTGTCCATTGTGCTTTCTCAGTGTTTTCTGTCAATCTTCTTTGCTACTTTTCGTTTCTCATGGTTTCTGCTCTTCCTCGCGTCTCTAAACTCGTTGGATATTCATCTGCCTCATCTAGGTACCTCCTTTCATCCATAATTAATAAGATCTATAGCGATGGGCTTCTCGCTATGACCTGCAGGGCAGGGCGATAGTCAATACAGTCCTGTAGCCTCATATATCCATCAATAGTGCCCTCCTCTGTACTTCTTCCAGGATATATCTGTACTTTGCAATTCTCAAAGTTTGGTGCCATTTTGGGAGCTCCATATATGATTGATGATTACATCACCCCATATAACAGGTTTGCGTGGTTGGTCCCCCATTTCAGGCGGTATAGGACTGACATTTTTTTCGATTAATTCCATGTTTTTACCGAATGAGATGTTTTCCTCCACCATTATACCTAGGTATTTTATAGGTTATGGCTTTCTTTGGGGTGTTTCGCCTAGTCTGTAATTCATGTCCCGTCTGTCTCTTCGATCACTCAAGATTACCGCTTCCGTCTTTTCTGGCGCGAGTTCCAAGATATTCGCATCCATTCATCGTTTAATCAATCGTCCATAAAATCTAATTCACTCTGTAGATGAGCTCGTCCTTATCTTTTGTTGTGGTGACGACCGCCAGATCGTCCGCGTATCCAATTGCCCCCGCCAACCCAAATCTATTACATAATCATAAAATATATTCCATAGCAGAAGCCCCAATACTGAACCCTGCGGTATACCAGCTGTGACACTCATTCCTATATTTGCCATTTTAATGCATCTTTGATCAAAATAATCTCTAGTGATGTCGACTAAGTAGTGAGGTATTCTTCTTTCATCCAATTTTCTTAACATAATGTCCCACGATGCCGAATTGAAAGCACTTTTTAACATCCAGAGTCCTCACTGACTTAACTGAATTCATATTTACGTTTCCTTCCACGCTGCTGGTCTCGTGTGTGTGGCATTTTTTATTTTGGATTTGGGCATATTTCTGTTGGTTCTTGCTGTGCGTAAAGGTAACACAAGACATTCTTAACCGTGTAGTCGCGCTAATATTTAAGATAGAGATATGACGGTCACGCGCGAACTCACACTACGCACAACAAAAAATATGAATGTCTGGTTTCTATTGCATTTTTTAATAAATAAAAAGAAGAAAATAAAATTAAATTAGTTTATTAATGTCGATTGACTCGCCTAAAAGCTTGTCGCTAGAAGAACGCAATGCCATTTAGTTTTGTATAATTACTGGATATCTGGCGACAAGGTAAAGACTATTTCTCCTTGACCCCGAAAGTTCCCGAATATCAATTTTCAATCGAATCGAACCATACATAGAATTTCTTCGCCATATTGAATTTCAGAAATTTGGCAGCAATTTCGTAATCTTTGACCCCGAAAACCCCCTGATGTAAATTTTCAATTGAATCGGACAATAAACACATAACAACGTTGTATTGAACATTTTAAATGCTTTTGTCACGCAAACTATGTAAGAATACCAAATTTAGAAGTTCTAATACAGCTTGCATTATTTGGACTCTGAATAAAAACTAGAACGTAAACAGTCGCGCGCGGACTCACAGACCGCAATCTAAATTTTCAGAGGACAACTGCACTCCACCAGTTGCAAATCGATGCTAATCAATTCGTCGGGTTGAGCCAAGAAGCTACTTAGACAAGACGTCGCCTGTACCACATCAGAGGGCTTCAGAGTTGAGCACGCATCACATTGTTGACAAAAATATCTAATATTACACTTCACGCATGGCCCTCCGCTCACTTCTCGCTACGGGGGCGCAACCAACAGAAACTAACCAAAACTAACCCAAGGCATGCCCAAAATGAAAAAAAAAACTGTTTACACGTAATATTAAAAATAAAAAAAACATGTCTTTCCCCTGGAATCGAACCCGGGTCGCCGTATCGCAAACACAACATCGAACTACTGAACTACGAGACTGGTTGACAATAATTCGCTAGACCCTAAAGATTGGTTTGTCAACAATGTAATGCGTGCGCAACTCTGAAGCCCTCATGTCATTTGGTACGGGAAACGTCTACTGCTACATAGTGGGATAGTGACACACTGCGGCGGAAATCGGAAATATCGCCATCAACAACAGATGCATGCGGATTTAGAGTCCGCGCGAAACTACTGCAGGGTTAAATAACAAGCGTCTAGGTCACCTACTAACTTTTCGATGCAAAAGCTGCGGAGATGCGTAATGGCTAAATGTATCAGAATCACCCAAGTCTTTACGGTTTAGCAAAATTCTTTCAACGTCTCTGGTGGTGTAGTAGCTAGACGTTCTGATTGTCATTCATACGCCCCGAGTTCGATTCCCATCGGTCGCAAGACATGTTTGGTTTACTTTTTTTTAAGGTTATGTTGTTTTTAATTAATTTATTTTTTTCTTAATTTGGGGCATGCCTTGGGTTAGTTTCTGTTGGTTGCGTCCCAGCAGCGCGCGAAGCGGGCTGAAGGCCATGCAAAAGCCATAATAATACCTATTCTTATTTCGCCACTACGCATGGCCGCAGCTTTTGCATCGAAAAGTTAATAGGTGTTCTAGACTATTGTGATTAAATATTATACTTATATTTGCCCAGCGGTTTGCATGTATTTATTTCACCAGCTCCGGTAGTGCAGTGGTCGTGCCCTGTGCTTGCGATCCTGGCGACCTGGGTTCGATTCCCGTCTGTGACAAAATATTTTATTTTAGGGTTCTTTTCTTGATTCTTTTTTTTTAGGCAATTTAAAAAAATACATTTTGTAGTTCGATCAAACAATAGCCAAGGTGTGGTGAGAAGATTGATCTATGTGACGAGTGTAATTTCACCAAACTAACCCGAGGAGCTAAACGCGACCCAGTTCCCTGCTTTCTAGTGGGAATTCCTCTTCCGTGTTCTTGATTGGTTACCTTATTTGCTCCTGCACTCACATTCCTCGTATACTATGGATCCTTCTTGCTCTAACGCATATCTCTCTCTGCTTTGCTATTTCATCTCTCCGAACTAACCTTAATTTAATTTCTATGAAATGAGCTTTTGAAGAACTTACTGTTCCGATTAGTTGAGGTTCAACGAACGAAATATTTTTTGGATGATGGATGAATTGAGTTCGATTAATTTGCCGAATATGGTTTGGAGCGCAGCCACCAGTATGGCTTGGTACTTGCTATTTATTTCTGAACGCGCTCTAGACATCTTAAGATAGAGTGATAGAGATTTGTGCTTTGGGCATTTGCCACCCAACGAATAATAATCCAAAGATCCCTCCTTTTCGCGTCGGTATTGGGTCAACCCGGTCAACTCGGACATTTTCAATCAAAAGGCTGAAAATAACAAAACCAGTCGACCTGTAAATTAAAAAATAAATAATTGAATTTGCTAGACTAGAAATAAAAGCTAGGTCTTTCTGAAGATGTTTGTGAACGTCTTTTTCGCTGAGTAAAAATATCGTTTCCCTGTTCATATTTATCTGAAAATCATAGTACACAATAAGCAAATAATTATTATTATCGACACATAAGAGGAGATATCAGGAAGCGTACTGATAAAAAATATGAACTTATCTTATCTGTTGTAAGTCGTACCTTGGTATCTGCGGTGTTTGGAATAAACTGTACGTATTTACACAGTGTGTCGAAAAAATGCCCAACACATGCAATATTTTTATTGTTTTAATTGTCCGAAATGTTTGATAAAGGCAGGGGAAGTTGGTATTCGAAGAAAATATGGTCTCACTTCATTCTCGAAAATTCAGTGGAATTATACCTAAGTCGCGTCTTTTATTAGTACAAAACTCTATAGTCAAAAACTTACCTTTAATTAATTATGATAAGTAAATGCAAAAGCTATGAATATTTCATTTGTGAACACCATGAAAAATAGAATTGCATGTTTAATTTGGTAGTGGTTCAGGTCCCGGCCAGTTTGATATTTAAAATTTCGACATCATGCTCTACAATAATTATTATACGAAACGTACCTTCCGTATTCGTATTACGCGCACGTTTCCAACAAATTAGGTTGAATCAATATTGATTCAGAAATACGGTACGGCCTACCCTTGTACCAAATCGATATGTACTATTGAGATACTTATCAAATGGGTCAAACATTCATGAAGAGAACTTTTCTGACTCACGCGTGCGCGAAGGCAGGCTTGTCATTTGAACTTTTAATAGTATTTTCACGCGCATATTTTATGACCGTTTATTTCTCATTACGTTATTACGATCCAATGAATTGCTTTCCACAGGTCTTTTAATGCAGTGGTCAGATAGCGACCGACGCGACGGGGGCGCAGCCAACAAAAACTAAAGCATGCCCAAAATGAAGAAAAAATTACTTTTTACAAACATAACCTTTAACACCGACGGGAATCGAACCTGGGTCGCCGTATCATAAGCCCAGGAACTGACCACTGCCCTAAAAGACTTATTGAAAGCAATTCATTAGATCGTAAAGACATGGGTAATCTCCAGGCCTTCCGGAGATCGTCGAGTATAGCCGAGAGTAATGAGAAATAAACGGTATATCCTTATTTATTGTTTCGGCCCAGATAAACCCACACCAGATGCAAAAGGTCGGCAAATTCCTCGCCAGCCAACTTTAACCTTGCGTGGCGGTTATACGCGGCCTGCACCAAATAATCTGGGTATGATTATGGAATTGTTCTTCAAGATTAAAATAGTTTGTCTGCACCAATTAAATGAAAACGTGTTTTGCTGGTGGACTGGTTCAGGAAAAATTAAAATTTGCAATAGCCATTCACTTTCTTTTTTTCCCAACAGGCGGGCGGTCATGGAAATCTTGTGTTATTATGGCTGCACTGACTTTTTTACAGCAATTTCCCTAATACGCTTTAAGGTTATTTTAACATTGAAAATGTTTCTGTTATCTTAACATAGGGCCTCAAATCGTGAAAAAGTGCAGGCTACATTTGCCACATGACCTCATACGCATGAGAGATCGTGTTAGTTTGTTTATTTAAACTTAAATTTGATCATAAGGTAACGGAATCGGTTCAAATGACTAAAATAAATTGGAACTAACTGAAACTAACCGAAAGTTGATTGAACGACTAACCAAAACTAGCCAAAAGATCCAAAACGGGTTAAACGTATCGGAACAGGTTACAGACATTAAAATTAGTTAAAACTAACCAAAACGAGCCCAGTTTTAAGGACTATCCAAAACTAACCCAAAACATTAAATTTGATTGTAACATATCGGAAGCGATTGAAACGACTAAAATAAATTGGAACTAGTTAAAGTAACCGAAAGTTGATTGAATAACTAAGCGAAACTAATCAAAAGCAAATAACACCACCAAAACGGGCTAAAATGTATCGAAACAGATTCAAAATATTAAATTAAGTTAAAACTCACCCAAGTTAACCGAATATTGGCGACTAACCTAAACTAACCAAAAACATTAAAATTGGTTATAACGTATAGGTACTGGTTCAAATGAGTAAAATAAATTAAAACGAACTGAAATCAACGGAAAATTAATTGAACGATTAACCAAAAGTATCCAAAAGCACCAAAAAGGGCTAAAACGTATGGGGACAGATTAAAAATATTAAAGTAAGTTGAAATTAACCAAAGTTTGGCGACTAACTTAAATTGACCAAAAACATTTAAACTGGTTATAACGTATCGGAAGCGGATCAAATGACTAAAATAAATTTGGAACTAACTCAAAGTAACCGAAAGCCGATTGAATGACTAACCAAAACTAACCAAAAACAGTAAAATTGGTAATAACGTATAGGAGCCGGTTCAAATGACTAAAATAAATTAAATCTAACTGAAATTAACCGAAAGTTGGTTGATCGACTAACCAAAAGCACCAAAAAGGGCTAAAACATCAAATCAGATTGAACACATTAAAAATAAGTTGAAATTAACTTACCGAATTTTGGTGACTAACTAAAATTAACCAAAAACATTTAAATTGGTTATAACGTATCGGAACCGGTTTTTGGTTACTTGTGATTAGTATTGGTTAGTCATTCAATCAGCTTTCGATTAGTGTTAGTTCGGATGCGTTATGACCAATTTTAATGTTATTGGTTAATTTTAGTTGGTCGCCAAAATTCGGTTAATTTAAGATCGTTTCAACTTGCCTTAATATTTTGAATCTGTTCTAATGCGTTTTAGCCCTTTTTAGTGCTTTTCGTTACTTCTGGTTAGTTTTGGTAAGTCATTCAATCAACTTTCGCCTAATTTCAGTTAGTTTTAATTTATTTCAGTCATTGGAACCAGTTCCGATACGTTATACCAAATTTTACTGTTTTTGGTTAGTCACCAAAAAATCGGTTAATTTGTATTAGTTTTAACTTACGTCCATATTTTTAATCTATTTCGATACGTTTTAGCCGGTTTTGGTACTTTTATTTACTTTTGGTTAGTTTTGGCTAATCATTCAATCAACATTCGGTTACTTTCAGCCAGTTCCAATTTATTTTAGTCAATTGAACAGGTTCCCATACGTTATAACCAATTTAAATGATTTTGGTTAATTTTAGTTAGTCGCCAAAATTCGGTTAATTTGGGTTAGTTACTTATTTTAATACCTTTAATTAGTACCAATACGTTTAGTCATTTTTGGTGTTTATGGTTACTTTTGATTAGTTTTGGTTAGACATTCAATCAGCTTTCGGTTAGTTTCAGCTAGTTTTAGTTTACTTCAGTCATTTGAACCGAATCAGATACTTTATAACCAATTTTAATGTATTGGTTAATTTTAGTTAGTCGCCAAAATTTGGTTAATTTGGGTTAGTTACTTATTTTAATACCTTTAATCAGTTCCGATACGTTTTGGACCTTCTTCGTGTTTATGGTTACTTTTGATTAGTTTTGGTTAGTCATGCAATCAGCTTTGGGTTAGTGTTAGTTAGTTTTAATTTATTTCCGTCATTTGAGCCGGATGCGATACGTTATAACCAATTTTAATGGTTTGGTTAATTTTAGTCAGTCGCCAAAATTCGAATAATTAAAGTTAGTTTCAACTTACCTTAACATTTTTAATATGTTCCGATATGTTTTAGCCCTTTCTGGTGCCTTTGGTTAGTCTTGGTTAATCGTTCAATCAACTGTCAGTTAATTTCAGGTAGTTTTAATTTATTTTAATCATTTTAACCAGTTCCGATACGTCATAAACAATTTTAGTGTTTTTGGTTATTTTTGGTTAGTAACCAAAATTCCGTTAATTTGGGTTAGTTTTAACTTACTTCAATATTTTAAATCTGTTTCGATAAGTTTTAGCCTGATTTGATGCTTTTAGTTAATATTGGTTAGTTTTGGTTAGTCGTTCAATCAACTTTAGGTAAAATTCAGTTAGTTCCAATTTATTTTAGTCATTTGAACCGGTTCAAATTATAAGCATTTTTAATGTTTCTGGTTAGTTTTGGTTAGTCACCAAAAGTCGGTTAATTTGGGTTAGTTTTAACTTACTTCAATATTTTTAATCTATTTCGATGCGTTTTAGCCCGTTTTGGTGCTTTTGGTTAGTTAGTCGTTCAATCAACTTTCGGTAAAGTTCAGTTAGTTTTAATATATTTTAGTCATTTGAACCGGTTCCGGTACGTTATAAGCAATTTTAGTGTTTTTGGTTAGTTTTGGTTAATGGCCAAAATTCTGTTAGTTTGGGTTAGTTTTAACTTACCTTAACATTTGAAATCTGTTCTGATAAGTTTTAGCTCGTTTTGGTGTTTTTAGTTACCTTTGGTTAGTTTTGGTTAGTCATTCAATCAACTTTCGGTTACTTTCAGTCAGTTTCAAATTATTTTAGTCACTTGAACCGGTTCCGATACGTTATAATCAAATTTAATGTTTGTGGTTTGTTTTCGTTAATCGCCAAAATTCGGTTCGTTTTGGTTAATTTTTACTTACTTTAATTTTTGTAACCTGTTCCGATAGGTTTTAGACCGTTTTGACGCTTATAGTTAGCTTTGGTTAGTGGTCCATCAACTTTCGGACAGTTTCAGTTAGTTCCAATTTATTTTAGTTATTTGAACCAGTTCCCATACCTTATAATAAAATTTAATGTTTTCGGTTAGTTTTGGTTAGTCGCTAAAATTCGGTTCGTTTTGATTAGTTTTAACTTACTTTAATTTTTGTAACCTGTTCCGGTACGTTTTAGCCCGTTTTGGTGCATTTGGTTAGTCGTTCAATAAACTTTCGGTTAGTTTCAGTTAGTTCCAATTTATTTTTGTCATTTGAACCGATTCCGATACGTTATAACCATATTAAGGTTTCAATAAACAAACTAACACGATCTCTCACGCGTATGACGTCATGAATGTGGCAAATGTAGCATGCACTTTTTCACGATTTGAGGCCCTATACTAGGAAAACAGAAACATTTTCAATGTTAAAATGCAGTTTTAGATTGTCAGACATGCAGAATTGATTGGTTAAAACAAAAGTTCCGATATCATAATAATACAAGATTTTTCCATATGTGGCCAATATTCTGGCGGACACTGTATAACATTAGTTGGATTAAAAAAAGATTTAACTATAACATTGTATCTGCCAGTTTTCAGATTTAATTGAATTTCGTGCTTATTCGATTTTAGAATATGCAATAATTTTGGAAATAAATGTGCGGGAGTGTGCATTAAACAACATTTATACATGCCTTTCAGGATCACGGGGTAATTTAAATAATTATTTCGCCACCGCTTCTAGTAGAACAATTCAAATAAAGGCACTTATAACCAGGCATTTTTAACAAAAAAAAAAAAAAAGATTAGTTATTTTTTGTAACGCTTTCGGACTAAACCACAAGACTCGCGTGGCTTGTGTTTAGAATCACACTAGAGCTTGCCCTGACTATTTCTTGGGATGGCTGGCCATCCCAAGGAGGCGGAGCTTTAAACGAATTCTTGTTTCATGCGTTAGACCGGAGGTTTCGCATCTGGTGTGGGTTTATCTGGGGTTTCGGTATAACATCGTAATATAATTGTGATGGATTCTGAAATAATATAGATTATATTTATATTATTTATTTTTAACTTCATCTATAATATAGTGCACTAGTAATTATAAACTACCTTCTCCTATAAAGGAATGTATAAATAGTAGATATAGGGAAAAACTACGAAATACCAAATGGGAAATATTCACCAAACAAAACTTACCTAAATATCCAAATGAATGATAGCTATAGATGAAAATTGAATTGAACTGTCTCATGTTTCAACAATTCCAGGATACCTATCTAGGCTCACTGCAAACGTTACTTTGAAACATACACTATAATATATAATATCACTTATCTATTTGAATAACCCATCCCCATCCCAACATCCCATATTATGTTTAACCGCACAATCGACGTAAAAACCCATAGTAAACAAGTTAGCAAGTCATAACCCAACTCTTTAGTATAGTATAGTTCCCAATGTTAAATATTTCTAGGTTTGTATTCTCGAATCATTCATTAGTTTAAATAATAGGGATGTATTGCATTCTTCATATATGCGATCGTCTCCATCGCATGGACATCCGTAAGTTTACAACCTTATTCCACACCTTCTCTTGCTACTTTCTACATGAGAGCCGGTTCCAGGTTCCAGCGACTCGAAAATCCACTCCTGATACACACTGATTATATCGCGCATGCGCATAGCGCTGCAGAATAGCTAGATTTTTCATAGGGAAAAATGCCTTTGAGTGTTGCCGCGTGCGGTACGCGATATTTCAGTTCATAGTACACTTGTGAATGCATGCTATTTAAAGACCTGCCATTGGCAAGTATAGGGCCCTTTGCTCACTCCGGAACTCAAGAAAATTAAACTAACGAAGTGCTAATCTAAGCCATACCCAAGAAAAACCCAAAAATCAAAGAAAAACTTAAAAAAAAACCAAAACCGACGGGATTTGAACCCGGGTCGCTGAAGTGAAGGCTAACCTAGACCATCTGCTGACTTGTAAACAACTGGTTGCACCGCGAAGACATGCGTCGAATATTAAGATCCATTACACAAATAGAGCACTATGTAAAAATCGACCTTTCCTATTGGTCGATCGGCATGGCCCTCTGATCGCTACGGGGGCTCAAGAAAAGATAACTAACCAGGTGCGAACCCAAATTAATCCAAGACATACCTAAAATCAAGAAAAAAACTGTTTAGAGACATGATCTTAAAAAAATAATAAAAAAAGCAACGGGGTTTGAACCCGGGCCGTCCAGGTGAGACCCGGCCATCTAAACCTCTCGACCACTAGAGCCCTTGCTCCAAATTGATTGCATCACGAGGACATATTGTAATACGAGATGGATCGACCAATAGGAGAGGTCGATTTGTACATAGTGGTCTATTTGTGTAAAGGATCTTAAAATGCACATGCGTCACCTCACGTAGCTAGCCAATCACGCGCCTCTCCGTCACAACTGCACTATGAACTGAAATCTCGCGTGCGGTACCTATACTAGTACTGCAGACCTTCTTTTTGGAAATATCCACCCGCGTCCTCCCGCCTGGGCTCACAATGTTTACATTTGTATTTTTATCACTTCACGCATGGCCCTCAGCTCGCTTCGCTCGCTACGGGGGCGCCGCTAACAAAAACTAACCCAAGGCATTCTCAAAATGAAGATAGAAAACTTTTTACAAACATAACCTTAAAAAAACATGTCTTGTCCCTGGAATCGAACCCGGGTCGCCATATACTCTAACTACTAAAGACATCTATTTGTCAAACATGTGTTTATAATGCCCAGGACTCGTCAGGCGGAAGGACTCTGGCGGCTATTTTCAAAAAAAGGTCTGCTACTATTACTGTTGAAATGGTTATTTATGCATCAGTGTAGCACTTTTTACTTTTTTGTTAACAAAGCCGAATAGTCAAAATAAATATTTTAATTTTTATATTACGTTTTTTAAGAATATGATAAAGGGGAAGAAAGCAAAACCAAACGATAAAAGAAAAAAAAATACCGTTTTCTCCCAGTTGTATTGTATGATACATTACTTTCCTAGTGTGGCAACACTGATGCTAATCAGCGTTGCCAGACCTACAATTTTAATGGTGGATCTACCATTTTTTGACGATGATGTCGGCAGAAATTCTGAATGTACCTTTTTGAGCTTCTAATGTATTTTTTGCGATTTTCGTAATTTAATACTTTAATATATAATATTTTTAAGATTTTAATAACCCAATTAATATCAGACATTCGGCTAATAAAGTAACAGTAACACATCCCTACTCACTATAACACATCCCTACATTTGGATTTATTTGTGTATTATCAGAAATGCTATCTTTCATGAAAAGCAGGAATTTATATAAAAAAATCGGGGTTTCCCAACGAACGTTCCTAGAGACGAAGATATCTTAAAATCATTTGATGTCGGTCTTAATGTTAAAAAAAAACATGTTTTTAATTTTTTTCTTATATTTTTTGTTTGTTTTTAATTTTTTATTTTAATGTGTTCCGAGTTCCTAATATATGTTGTTATATAATTATCTAATTATTATATTACTCAATATTCAAAAAGAGTTTACATAAAATATTTAAAATTTGAATAAGTATGACCATAAACCTACGGAGTTAGGTTTATGGTATGACCCAGCTTAATTTATTATATTGCCACAAGTCTACTTTCGATTTTAAAATAAATGCTTAGCAGTCAGTCATAATTAAAAGCGCTAAACAAAAATTCAAATTATAGGTTCTGTAGTTAAACATGTGATAATTCCTATAGTGTGGCAACACTGATGGCACCCATTGCCAGACCTACAATTTTAATGGTAGATTTACCATTTTTTTGACGATGGTACCCGCAGAAATTCTGGACGTACTATTTTTTGTGCAATATCAGAAATGCTATCCTTCATGAAAAGCAGGAATTTCCCAACGAATGTTCCTAAAGACGAAGATATCTTAGAATGCTTTGGTGTCGGTTGGTACCATTGAGTTTTCAATTTTTATTTTACACAAAATAACAAATAATACTTAACAAACCTATATCCGGATTAGTAGAATCCGACTAACTCATGACACCTCTATTAGGTACTTTATTAGACACCAAAGGGAATGTATATATCTCAATATTCTCAACCAACAGAGTGAGTCAAAATAAAATAAACATTCATTAAAGCAAATATGTGAATAGACCTAGAGGCTGGAATAAAGCAGAGGCTTGTAGTAGTCATATAAAAAAAAATCGGGTAATCCCAGCCGTTCAAATTTATCCCGGTCAAGCCTATAGGTGCCATAATATGGCGCTGTCGCTAATATTACTCGACTTGATTTTATCGAGTTTTGTTTTTGTAATTAATAATAAAATATATAAAAAAGAAAATACAAATTTTTTACAAAAATAAATACCTAAATGATGACAAAAATTCCCCATAATTCAGAATATGAAGTACTTAATCGCTTTCGTTTTTCCTATCTGCCAGATTGGCTAATCTCTTTTCTTTTTTTTTTCAGGTACCAAAATGAACTGCCCAAAAAAATCAAGTCCCGGGGAAAAGACGCACACATGATCCACGAGGAACTGGTCCAGACGATGAAATGGAAGCAGATCCGTGGGAAGTTCTATCCCCAACTCAGCTACTTAGTCAAGGTAAACACGCCCAGGATGGTGATACAGGAGACGAAGAAAGCGTTTAGGAAATTACCGAACTTGGAACAGGCCATAACGGCACTCGGGAATTTGAAGGGAGTCGGTACGACAATGGCGAGTGGTAAGTACCATAGATTATTAATTAGAATGAACCTAACACGTCCGATTCTCATCTGGTACGTTCATAGACCATTTTATTATAGCTTTAAAGACCGGTCTGTTTTAAGGCGACTTTGTGCTACCACATTGTGTTTTCGGTGCTTACCTTTTGGTTTTTATTCCATTATCTTTGAACTAGATTAACTATTATTATACATAAGCCAATTTTATGTAGTTTTCTCTAGGCTTTACGATTGTGTCATCGGCAAAACAGTTGAACGTCAAATAAAACAAATATAAAAAAAGCAGTGTTTAAATTTGTATATTTTGACGAATTTAAGAACTAATTTTTACATTTTTCGATCTTTTGCATTTTGAACCACCTTTTTCTCGGTCACTGTTTCAGTTTACTCTATACAAAAAAAAATCTAAAGGACTTAAACTTGGGCTTCGAGGAGGTCACCTCTACAGTTCCCTTACGCTCAATCCATATTCCAAAATTCCTTAATTTTTCGAGTATTATGGATTGTCGAAAATTGGAGCCCTATCTTGTAATGATGTTATAACTTCAACTGAGAAGTCTTTTAAACATTTATTAATATTATTATTGAGTAACTGGCATGCTACGGTAAAATATCAGCTCTAATATACGCCCTGCTATAAGGCTGCACCAGACGCCAACAGTCTGGCATCCTTTATTTTTGGCTCTCCTCAATACCTTAATTCAAATACAGACGGAATTATTGGCCCAAGAATGCGTGTTCTCTCTCTCTCTCTCTAGGGATGATTGAAATAGGTAAATCAATCGATTCACTTTAAAGAGATTCGATTCGGATCACGGGGTATTAATTAACTATTCGATGCAATAATCGGAGGAAATCAAATCGATACATGCGATTCAGGGAGAGTTCGATTTGTTTAATATTAAGTCATGAGTTTACCATTATCATTTTCGAAGATTAGGAGGAAACAAAACAAATAGTATCTGTTTACGAAATAATAATAATAATAATAATAATAAAAGAATAAGAATAATTTTTCATAATATGCTGAAACATTTCTTATAAGTTTTATGAAATACATTAAACATTTACAAGCAAAGGAAATAAAAACAGCTGTCATTTAATTAAAAACAAAAACAATGAAATAATGAAACTAAACCCAAACTAAAATCTGTATTAATGAAGGAAACGCCAAAAGGAATATAAGTTCATTGCCCAAGTTTAATTTTGAATCGATTCCACTGGTTAATATGTACAGAACCTAATAAAATAGCTCAGATAATCTTTTTGACCTTTTCTGGATTGGGTGACATGTTACCTACGCTGATACTTATTTATACCGTGCTGGTAGGTTGGGTAACATGAAAAATCGGAAAGTTGAATCGATATTCGTCATTTGAATTGATTCGATTATTTCGATGCATCGCTTTGAATGGATCGATTCGAGTATATAGATTTTGGCAATCCCTAGTTTCGTCTATTATAAACAGTGTTGCCAATCGTCAACCAATTACCCGAAAATCGCGTAATTTCAAATTTTGTTACTGGTTGGTAATTTTTGCGGGTATCCTGCAAAGACGAGGATAAAAACAGAAAATATACGTTATCTTTTGGGGGGGTCTGGTGACATATCGATTTTGCAAATTGTCTTTTGCGCCGAAAAAACGTCCCCAAAGTTCGAGTTTTTAGGTTAAATTGATCTAGAACGGCGAACTTCCACTATTACTTTCCCGGGTGTAAGGTGAAAAAGAATGGAAGTTTTAGCAACCGACGCTGAGGGCGTGGTGCATAGTTGGCAAAAGTTGCACATTTTGGTATTGGGAGAGGGCAATGCAGGAAGCCAAGAAAATATATTTGATTTGTGCATATTTCATTCAGTAATTTTTTTTATCATTCTGGCTCTCCGCTCGCTTCGAGGCGCAACCAAACAAAACTAACCCAAGGCATACCCAAAATAATAATAAAAAAAAACATTGCCAGTCGAAAAAGCAAATATTTTTGTTATTATTTTGGACATGCCGCGCCAGCGAAGCGGGTGTAGGGCCTTGAGGGAAGGGAAATATTAGACATTCTTATATAGTAAACAAACGCTGTAATACGAACACCGCTTTAATTTCATGCATTGCCCTCCGCTCGCTCCGGGTGCAAAACTAACCGAATTTAATGTAAGAAATAATTCACTTCTTTGGTTAATTTTCGTTACTTTGTTTTCATTGGTAATCCATTTGTAAAATCAGAGTGCATTTGCATTCCTTCACCTAAACAAAAGAAAGAGTAGAGACACAGTTTTTAATCCAGTTCCAATGATAAAATGAGTTAACTCGGCCCACCAGTCGTTTTTCTGACGGGGATGCAACACAATCTTGCTAGCATCGTAGAGGCGCTCAATTGTTAGTTCTATATCGAAAAATCGGGAAAACTTTCTAGATGCGGCAACGCCGCTGTTATCTTATAGCGATAATCTTCATTGATATTCTAAAATATATAATAATAAATAAATAATAGGAAATTTTGAACTTGTTCTTTTTCTATACAAATAATTCCAGAAATAGAATAATTAATATGGGTGAATTTTTTTATTATTGATGTTATATCAAACATGCCTATTTCAACTTAAGTTATCTTGTTAAGTAAAGTAGTGCAACTACTCTGGGAACGTTAGAACTAAAGTCGAATAGTCCGAATAGAATCGACCTTCGGAGGAGCGTTGTAGCGAACTAGCCAGGCAAAAGGTGGCCCCGTCGTTGCCAGTTGCACACCCAGGCGGCAAGGCGGGCAAGGTGTTCGCAGTCGAGGGGCCGTTTGCGTAAGAGCAGCCGCGTGTCGACGATTGGCGACGAGCTCGGAATTTTAGAGATGCCCGAAAAGCTGAACTTTCCTACGTTTTCATCATTCAATTCGATTTAACTATTATTTAGCGCGCGGTGTACTGGCGCACCAATCCATAAAAAGCACTTGTGTCTAGCTGCAGCCCGGCAACTAATGAGACCAATGAAACGTTAACCATTATTTCACTTTACGCATTGCCATTCGCGCGCTACGGAGAGCGCAACCAACAAAAACTAACCAAAATTAATCCAAGGCAAAATGAAGAAAAAAAAGTTTACAAACATAACCTTAAAAAAAAAAAACCGACATCGAACCCGGACCGCTGTATCACAGGCCCAGTATCGTAATCACGGGACCACCAAAGCACTTTAAAGCAATTCATTGCACCGTAAAAACATGGGTAAACTGAGAGCTAAATGGTAGCTCTGCTGTGGCTAGACACAAATATAAAAAGCCAAATTATTTTTTTTTCCTAGTCGAAAATGACTTGACATGGCCTCCAGAGTGTTTTAATATGTGTTTTTCCAATTTTTTTCTATATAGATTCGTTTCGTTTGAATATCTAGGTATAAAAATTAATGTACACCTACTTTTCTAAAAGAAAAACTAACCCAAACAACTTTAAAATGTTCACTCCAAAAACGCGGAAATTACTAATAAAAGTAGAGTAAACCTACTTGGCAAATCGGGTGGTTGGCCTAGATATAAATGTTTACTAACAGACATTAACGTTCTGTTTATCGACACCTATATGATATAAGTTTTATAGGTAGCCTTAAATTGTGCTCAATTTTGTCCTTACAATCTGTAATGTATATTTTTAATTTTGCGACTGTTTTTATATGTGAATACCCATATAATGTAGGTTTTTATAACTATTTAACTCAATTTTAGCCTTGCTTTCATTTATAGTTTATTAATTAATAAAAAAATTGTGTTTTTCTGACGTTTTGATCAAACTACTTTATATTTTACAGCTGCAAATTTGACTGCTAAAAAAGAACTGAAAAAAAAAAGAATGAATGAGTTTGTGGATTACACACCAGAAGTGAAACTATCCGCACAAAACAGAATAGTTATGCTACTAATAATATGGCGGATGGCGATAGCGGTAGAATTCTCGGTTTCCCTTCACCTGCACGCAATGGCGTTAGTATTAGCATTATGTATCTGTTCAGCCCTACGCCCCTACGCCCTCTATAAGATCGCTGCTGCGACAACCCACATGAGTCTGGGTACACCGGATTTGACCGGAATGACAGACTGCAATCCTGCGATATTGTGAAGCTTCATGTGTATCATATGATTCCTATGAAACGTTGACTATTATTTCACTTCACGCATGGCCCTTCGCTCACTCCGGGGCGCAACCAAAACTGACACAATGCTTAAAAAAATAAATAAAAAAAAACACATCGGCACTGATGGGAATCGAACCTGGGCCGACGTATCACAAGCACAACCATCTAACCACTAGACCACCAGGCTTGCTGAAAGCGATTGATCGAAAATTGAAAGCCTTTTGCCAAACGTGTGTCAAAAACTGAGCATGCGCGATGTCTCGCAATGTGACAATATTGCATCTTTGCAGCCTGTTATTTCGGTGTACCTATCCGCTCATAACAAACCTTACGTAACGACGCACCTTTTTTGAATACCCACCTAAGTCCTCCCGCCTGACGAGTCCTAGGCTCACAATGTTTACATTTATATTTTTGTAACTTCACGCATGGCCCTCCGCTCGCTACGGGGGCGCAGCCAACAAAACTAACCCAAGGCATGCCCAAAATGAAAAAACAAGACTTTTTACAAACATAACCTTTAAAACAAAACATGTGTTGCCACTGGAATCGAACCCGGGCCGCCGCCGCCGTGGCAGAAACGCAGCATCTAACCACTGAGCCACGAGGCTCGCTGAGAGCAATTCCCTGGACCATACAGACACCTATTTGTCAGAAATGTGTTTATAATGCCTAGGACAGAAAGAGAAAAAAGCTAACACAATAAGCGCCGGCACCGTTCATGTTGGTGTTGTGTGTACCCCTTTTTGGTGACCTCCGTTGACAACAATACCACTAAGTATCGGTAGAAAAATATTTTAGGCTAATGATAGTGACCTGATCACCTGAAAGCGGCTGAGGTGTTTTGATTTTGACAATTACATAGAGGAAAAAACTTAAGAGAAGAGACGACAGCCTGTAAATCGATTTTGTATGCGCATGTCCAAGCACAAAGGGTATAATTGTCAAAATCAAAACATCATCAGCCGATTTCAGGTGATCAGATATCATTGTCATTGGCTTAAAATATTTTTCTCCCGATACTTAGTGATAATGTTGTCAATGGAGCAGAGTCAAGGTCACCAAAAACGGGCACACCAACATGAAAGGTGCCGACGCTTATTGTCGCCTCTCCTTTTAGTTTTTTTTCTCTCTGACAATTATACCCTTTGTGCTTGGACATGCGCATACAAAACCGATTAACAGGCTGTCGCCTCTCCTTGCAAGTTTTTCCCTCTCTGCCCAGGACTCGTCAGCCGAATATCTCCATAAAAAAGGTTTGCGTGTAACGACAGGAACCCCCGATCTCTTTCTAGTTCTTCGTCAGATATCGTACTTAAACTTAACCGTGTACTTAACGCTATATCTCCTTCTTTACTTTCATTTACGTCGTAGTACGTGAACGCGTTCGCGTTCATGTAACACGTTCACCAGCTTACTATCCGGGTACCCAAAAGAAGTTTCATTTCAAAAATTTCGTTGCGAATTGATTACGGTAAAAATACCTGTTTTCACTCGTTCTATTCGAATACCAATCGATCTCGGGCATCATCGTCAAAACGGAGTAATTGTTACTAAGCTGCCAAATTAGTCCCCCTATCTCGGAAAGTATAAGATATAGGTACCTACCTGGAATTTTCACTTCTGCTGTGTGGTCCACAAGCATATTATTTTTTCTTATTTGTATTACTTTCATGTAAAGTCTTTACCTGAACCAGGAAACCAAACATTCTGTATAAATCGCAGTAATAAAATTCTCTCAAAGTGCGTCGCCTTAACAGGAAATAGCTTTTTGAGGCGCACGATAACTTTGATTTCAAGTACCTAATTGAAATAAATATTTGAACCCAAATAAAAAAATACTGCCAGTGTCAGCGTTAGACCTATGTAAATACATTTACACAAATACTGTTTTACGTCTAAAATAATAACAATAAGAACTAGGCAACATTAAATTTATAAACATGCCCTAAATTTATAAACATGCCCTAAATTTATAAGATATCTAAAATGAGACAGATGAAGAGATTATCAAGAATATTGGCAGTAAAGATTTCATTATTTTTCGAAATCGTTTAAAGTCGAGAAGCCCCTAACCTTTTCCTTTTAATTTTATTCGTAACGTAATCGGGTCACTTTAAACATTTTTTGGATTCATAATGACTTTATGCTATTTTAGGGCGATTTAATCTCCGAATCTGAAGTTGTAGCTTTGCGATTTGATCTTAAATCATGATCGTAAATCTTATTCGTTATTTTACATCAGGCTTATTAAAATTCGTACTGCACGTTTCTGCATTCTTGATATTTTTACGGCATGACGGGAGGGGCTCCAATTGCATAGCAGCTTATGGATTGAGTAAAGCCATGAAAGGATGAAGTCATGTTGACATGAGAATGAATCTCCTTTAGAAATGGAATTTATTTGAGATACCACCTATATGTGACTGAAATCTTAAAGAGTGCTCAAGGTGTATTTCTAAAAAATGGACCTCTTCGGTGCATCATCTGTAAATAGAACCGTAACCATCACGAGAAATATTCCAACTATTATGAGAATTTGGTTTCTTTAAATGCATCACCATAGCAGAAAATCTATGTGGCCGCCCCTACCCTTCGAATCATTGTTAGACCCGTGCTTGCGATAAGTGTCCAAACAATACCTCCTAGGAGGTATTGATTTGATCCAAACCATCCTCTATTTTCATTACATACTTTGTTCGATGCACCTCTTGAATTCGCAACTCGACGGATCCACTCCATGTGTTACCTTGCCTTTTGCCTTATACCAGATACCTATAGAAAGGTGGAACAACGCGGTAGAACACTGAGACAGCAATTTTATGTTGACGATGATGTGTTTAAAATTATTATTATTACAGGTCTCGCTTACGCGTATTTCGACGTTCTAGATCCAAATCATTAGCGTTTACCTGCCAATTCGCCACGATCGTACGTGCTTTTAAGTGGCATTGTAGCTGGTACTTGAGAGTACTTGGAAATTGTTAACACACATTTAAAATCATGATGTGTTTCTCATTAGAATGTTTAAACTATGTTCACATTTATGATGTCGACTGAATATGGAATCTTTATTCTTTTCTGAATTGGTCAGTTACGCTTTAATATATCCACATAAAAATTCGGCTGACAATCATTATGGTTGGGTATTATGATTAGTGATGACTATGATGATTTGCTGAAAAATCAGTCTTCAGCTATATTTAAATTTTTTTATACCTACTAATGTCTAAAACTAAAATGAAGTTTAAAACTATATTTTTTCTGATTATACTAAATCACATTATTTGTCTTCCAGCCTTGCTGGCAGCAGCTTGCCCGGAATCGGCTCCGTTCATGGCCGACGAGTGCCTGATGGCCATCCCGGACATCGAAGGTATCGATTACACCACCAAAGAGTACCTGAAGTTCGCGCAGCACATCGATTCGGTGGCGCAGCGACTAAACGCCGACGTAGAACGGTTGGGGAGCACCACTCGGTGGTCGCCTCACAAAGTGGAGATGGCCATATGGACGCATTATGTGGTGGCGGAGTTGAAACCTGAATTGTTAGATGGTGAGTATAGTAGTCATAGTTATTTTAGAACATTAGATTAGAAAAAGGAACAAGTTCCAGGTAGAAAATATTTAGCTCTGTCTCAGTACCACAAAAATCAGCCAATACTCAGTTCAAATGAAATCGTCCTGCTTGAAGTATTTCATATATTGTAATAGTGATTTGCTTTCCATACTACGAATTACGAAAAACATTCCAATGTTGATAAACTTCTTCTTGATTGATAGAACTTTATCGATAAGATAAATGTATGATGATGATAGATGTACATATGATGTACATATTTATGAATTGCTCTCTTTTTGACTTTGGGGTTTATGGCTCGTCTGACTTAGAAAGTAATATTGAATACCCACTTTATTGCTTAGTCATCTTGTTTTGAATGTATTTATTTACGATTTATATTGCAACGTGAGATTTAGGACAAGGTACAACCCAAACAACGAGGTACCTTACTGAATCTTGGTAGCAGGGAATAGTCTATAAGAATACTTCAACCTCTAAATTAGGACCTGATCTGGTACACTGACGGCTTTGATGCTAACGAGGCAGGTAGTTGATCAGGAATATAAGAGGAAGTGATAACAGATAGAAAGAAGTCTCAATTTTGTCGCCATGCTGCCATATTTTAGTTACAACAGGAGGAACTATAGTCCATATAGCCAAGGTTTATGCAGTAATGCCATATACATATTGTTGAAAATTATGAGTGCAGATCAGTTTTATTATTTCGTTTATAGGCAGTAATTTTATTTTCAACATTTCAAGGCCATATTCTTTGGAAAATGTTGGTGTGTAAGTCAGATTTAAAACGCCAATAACATACTGCATATTACCTAAATAAAATGCGAAAATCTCACTTACTACTAACCCAACCGAGTAATGTTTGGATGAAAACTAAATATTATAACCTCGAATTGTTGTTACAAGATCTGAGAGATGCATTCTGGAGTTCTTGTTAGTCTTCAGTAGGCCCCTTGCACCTTTCAGGACATAGTTTATCTTTGTCTGCAATAATCTAAACGTCATCTCTCGATGGAACATCACCCAACCAGCTGAGGCGCTTGATAGACATATAGTCACCATGATTAATCTAAGATCATTTCAAGTTGCACATTTCTGTCATGATATCAAGATTTTTGGTCTCTGATGTGTCTTCGTTTCTAATTCTGGCGTTGTAGCATCTCTTTGATCAATCATACACCAAAGAAGTGGATATCTACCCGCTCCAAGTGGGAACTACTTTATCTGGCTGATGTCGGCATCATATAATTCATTATTTTGTTGCAGATGTTCAAATTGAAAACGGAACCACTATCCCTCCAGCTCTCGTAGCGTTACACCAAAATGGAGACTCGCTGGACGCAGATGCAACCATTACCTCTGATGAAAGTAATTCAGCAGGTAACAAACCACATATATATATTATATGTCACAATTTGACGATGCAGGGAATGAGTGTTTAAGAAATAACACAAAAAGTCAATTGAACGAAGGTTTACTGTTTATAACTAATAAAGGAATACAACGTGCTATGCCTTAATCTTAACAAACGACTAAATTACTATAAGTATTTTCGTATGGTCACACACCGAAAGAAGTGTAACATAATCCGATTTCTTTCAGCGAAGCAATTAAGATAAACTATATGCTGAAGTGTGCAGGCACCATTCTTATGTAACTTATTACCTAGGTATAAGGGAAACGATAAAGCATCTTAATATTGGAATATACAACATTCTCCCTCAATATTAAAGGGGCTTTCTAAATAGTAATAAAAAAAAAACGATTCTAACATACCTAAAAACAATATTTTTCGCAATAACGGCACAGACACTATTTCAAGTTTATTTCATTACAAATGAATTTATGTTTTTAGCAACCCAATGATTTTGTTTAACATATCTGCGATCGTTTCTGCTGTAGGCATCACGAATAAAATGATATTTAACATGTATGTGCTTAGTGCGTTTGTGAAAAATATGATTTTCTGACAATCGCAATTTGTTTGTCGTTAAAGATAGTCATCGGCAAATGAAGATTTAAGAAACTACAATTGTCATTTGCGTGAAATATTTGTACACATGGTGCTTTTAAATACAATGACTTTTGTTACTTCTCATATACCGATATATTCAACTTCGGTGGAACTTAAAGCTATAGCTTTTTGCTTTTGACATTCCCAGGATACTGGATCTCCCGCTAACATGAAAATATAGCCATAAAATGATTTCATTGTTAGCCCAGTCATCATCCACAATACGCTTACTTGATTTTTTGAAAATAATTGCCATATTTTTTGTTCCTTTCAAATATTTAAGCACTCTTTTAGCACTCACCCAATGGTCTTTAGTATGACTATTATTGAACTGGCTAAGAAAAGAAACAGAAAAAAATATATCTATCATCTATCCATTATAGATCCTATCAATTGCTACGTTACATCAACAAATTCTCCAACAAGTGACAATTTTTGATTTCGCTACCACATTACAGTTTGACATTTCAAATCTATCAAGTACCTTCTCAATATATTTTTCCTGGTTAATTTTTAATTCGCGTTTTGAACGGTCTCGATCAACCTTTATTCCGAGAATATTCAAGATTGTTTCAAGGTCTTTAATGTGAAAATGCTTATTTAATTCAATTTTTAAATGTTTTGCCTCTTGGTGATCATTGTAGAAAAGTAAAAAAGCCATCAACATAAAATGCTACAATTATAATGGAATCCGCAAAATGTTTTAAAGAAAATACATGGCTCTATTTTTGATTGCACAAAATTTGACTCTAATAATATATGATATGCTTTTTCTTACCATAATTTGGCGGATTGTTTAAGCCCATAGATAGCCTTTTTTAATCGACGAACTTTGTTTTCTGACCCTGACTCTATAAAACCTTCTGGTTGACTCGTATAGATTTCTTGGTCAATGTCACCATTTAAAAAAGCAGTTTCCACATCTAAGTGGTCAGCCTCTAAGTTTAATTCAGCTGTCATGCTAATAATAGCCTCAAATTACTAAATCTGATAACTGGCGAAAAATGTTCAGAATAATCTACTCCATATTTTTGAGCCTAGCTTTATAAGTCACTATATCTCCATTCTGATTCCTTTTAATTTTAAAAACCCACTTATTTTTAATAATGTTTCTATTATTAGGTTTATCGACCAATTCCCAAGCATTGTTTGCCTTGAATGCTTCAAGTTCATTTTTAATTGCTTTTCGCCATTCTACACTTCGCGAGCTTGACAAAGCTTCGGAAATGGTTGTTGGCTCTAATTCATCTGATATAGTTAACATAGCAAAATCAGAGTCGCAATTAGTAATAGTCACCATACCTGTCCGGTTTTCTTATTACACGTTTAAGATACCTGGATATAACATTTTCACTTTCACTCTCACTTGACTCATTTTCGTTTTCACCAATTAGCACATCACTGTATTCTTCTGAATTAACTTCTTCTTCCTCTTGAAAATGGGGGGGGGCCTCAGCTGGCATGTCTTCTTAGTCAGCATCATCACCTTCATTCCCATATGTTGTCTTCAACAGAAGAAATTCTGATATAATTGGTGCAATGGAAATCTTCCATGAGTCGTCTGAAAGCTTGTTTTCCAAAAACACGACATCCCTGGCTATTTTTAGACTATGGTTACTTTGGTCTAGTAGCCTGTATCCAGCACTTGTTTCAGAGTACCCGACAAAAATATACTCTTTACTTTTGTCGTAAAGTTTTTTTTTTCTTTTCACATCGGGTATATGAACATAAGCTCGACATCCAAAAATCCTCAGATGTTTCAGGTCTAGCTTTTTGCTGGTCCATTTCTCTTCAGGAGTTTCACCTCGTATTTTTGTAGTTGGTGAACGGTTCAAAAGATAAACTGCTGTGTTGGCAGCTTCTGCCCACATCTGCTCGGACTATTGGAATCGATGAGCATTGAACGTGCTTTTTCAAGTATGGATCGATTGTAGCGTTCAGTCACTCCATTTTGCTGTGGAGTGTAGGGTCTTGTTTGTTCATGTTTGATTCCCCGGCATTTGAGGAATCTCCCCAAACGCTCGTTGCAGCATTCTCCTCCATTGTCGGTTCTCAGAATCTTTATTTTTCGTTCTGTTTGGTTTTCCACCATCGAGCAGAAGTTTTTGAAAATTTCTGGAACTTCACTTTTATGTTCTAGAAAATAACACACAACTTTCCTTGTGCCGTCATCAATCAGGGTAAACATATATTTTTTTTGCCACCTCATGATTCCACTTCCATAGGTGCTACAAGGTCTGAATGGATCAAGACAAGTTTATTTTGTGTGACTTGTTTATCCTTTTTATACGGGAAAGGCTTTCTGACGTTCTTATCTTTAATGCAACTTTCACAGTATTCTGGATTTTTATTTTCGTTGTACAAAACACCAGTGGCCATTTTTCAACAATGCCATGCTATAATGATTAAGGTGACCTAGGCGCCTGTGCCATAGCATCTGAGAATCTAGAGATTTCGCCACATTCGCAAACACATTCATGACATCTAGTTTATACAAGCCATTCAGATTTGCTGCTGTAGCTACAGGTTCTCCCTTAATACTACAGTTACCTTCATCAATTATTCTGCATCCTTCTGTGTCAAAATGCACACAATGTCCCTTTGAAACCATTTCATTCACTGACAACAAGTTCACTGACAAATTTGGTACATATTTAATTTTTAATATATTCTGCATAGTTCCATTGTGTTTCAACTTCACAATACTATCGCCAGTTCCACTCACAGACAGTTTAGCATTTATTTGCCACAAATACGTCCTGCTCCGAGTCTTCATCCGTTAGGTTGGAAAGAAGTTCTCTGTTTCCAGTCATGTGGGAAGAGGCACCACTATCAGCATACCAGGTTGTTTTATGTATACTATTGATACTTAATGCTGTCGCGAACAAAGCTTTCCGTCCACCTTGTTAGTCTTATTTTTGTTTGCCTTTTCAGAAGTATCTGGAGGAGTCTTCTTCATTTGAGGGCAGTGATTTTTATAATGTCCTTTCTGTTTATAGCCCCAGCACCATGGAGATTTTTTAAAATTCTTTGCGACAAGTGTAGTGACCAGTATGTTTGCTATTCTGTCATTTTTTGTCCTGCAGTAATTTCGTCTTAACGAAATCGGACGTTATGTCCACACCTGAATTTCCAGTGCCATAACCATTGGCTCGTAGTCCACTGTCAGTCCCTGCAGCGTGATAACGCCTAAAAACTCATCCTCTAGCGGTTTTCCAATGATGAAAGTTTTTGGGACAAAGGCATGACTTCGTTGACATACTCTTCCATTGAGTCAAAATTCTCTAACTTTATGGAGCACAAATTCCTAAGTAGACCTAGTCGCCTATGAAGTCCTTTGTCTTCAAATGCTTTTTCAAGAGCTTTCCACGCTTCGCTAGCAGTTTGCGCTTGCATCACGTGAGGAAACGTCGACTTTTCAAGGGAAAGAATTATTTTTGAAAGAGCTTTCTCTTCACGACGAGCTCTTGTATTATCATCCACCGTAGGCTCCCACTGTCCAGTTATACAGTTCCAAAGTCCGTCTAACTTTAATAATGCACTTATCTGGAACTTCCAGTCGCTATAATTCTCACAGCCTTTAAGTTTTTCAACACTCATTCCGAAATTTAAACTTTCGTTTACCGCCATTTTATTTTTTTTTATTACGACGACGAAACAAACGCACAATCTCGTACAATCCCGAACTATCGCGCTTTCTTAAACCACTCGTGCTAACTCTGGGCCTATAACCTGTCACAACTTGACGATGCAGGGAATGAGTGTTTAAGTAATAACACAAAAAGTCAATTGAACGAAGGTTTACTGTTTATAACTAAGGTTTACTGTTTATAACTAAGGAGTTGCCTATAGAATCTTAACAAACGACTAAACTACTATAAGTAGTCACACACCGAAAGAAGTGTAACATAATCGGATTTCTTTCAGGGAAGCAATTAAGATAAACTATATGCTGCAGTGTGCAGGCACCATTCTTATGTAATTTATTACCTATAAGGGAAACCATAAAGCATCTTAATATTGGAATGTACAACATTATATACATACACTTTTTTGGGCATATGTTAGCATATTAGTAATATGCATGTCTTAGCATATCAGTAATTTTATTCAACTTCGCCTATAGTTTGGACGTCTTGAATTTCGAAAAAAATAGACTTCAAGATAATTTACCCATCTGCCATGTGAAAATTATTTAGCACATCTCCCATCAGTTAGGTAGCTGCTGATCCCTGATAATAAGAGGCCAAAAAACCCAAAGGTTTAAGATGATTTTTATTAGAATAATTGAATAATTTACTCGTCATGCGCTTTGCAAAAATCCGTGGTGTGAATGACATCCACCTGATCCCTTCCTCTATGGCTTCTAACAAGTACTTCCCAAATAATTGTAAACGACAACGTTGGTAGAGCGACCTGAGCAGTTGTCTGTTTTAAGTGCCTATAACCGAAAAAAAAAAGTATGTGGCTTACCTTTATAAGCACACAACTGAAGTGAAACTTCTGAAAGAGATATTAGGAATTTAGTTTTATTTTTTTAAGCTTTTTCCCAAAATCGCGTTCCTCTAACTTTTTTTATTCTTATTTTTTATTCTTAATTCGTTTTATAATAATTTTATTTATTTTCCGAACATTTATTAAGTTTTTTTCTTATTTTTTTCGAAAAATTTTAGGCATACGGGGGGGTGGGGGCGTGGGGACTGATGTATTCGTGAAACGGGGTTATCGCTGGTTAGATTTTCGATCCGAGGCTTCGCCTCCGTTGCAGGGACATCGGCAAAAACGGGTTTTCCCTACAATCCCCCCTTAAATTGGGGCCCCGCTCCCCCACATATGGTCAAAAGTAGCCCCCACCCCATGAAGCGCATCTACCATAAAAATATCGACCCAGTAGCTCTCTAAAATAATTAATTTCTCCGGAAATTAATTCAGGGTTCAGTCGTCCAGGATCCTCATTTCAGCCCTCTAGCTGTACTGGAACATCATTAAAGTGTTTCACTTTGATTTCCGTTTCATTTGATTTTGATTTTTTCAGACTTACCCTCGCTAAAGAAGTTTCACTTCAAAATGTTGTATTCTAATGCTCGACGGCTTTACTGATTAGAGAGAGTTTTGATTTTTCCCTATAATTTATCAGATTGGGACAATCTCGAGCAGTTGCGGCTATTCAGCGGAAGTAGGGGAAGTGCCACTTCCTCAAGAAAATGTAATTTAAAAAAATACAATTAATTCATTTATCAGTAAAATAATATATTTTAAGAGTTAATGATAAAATGTTCTTAGTTTAGGAATAATATGTTTCCCGTTAGCCCCCTAATAACTAATAATTCAATTATTTTCAAATATTAAAATCAAAGCTTCATGAAACCAGAACAAGACTCTCGCCACCTGCACATTGCCCGTTAACTCCACTATCGAATAGAACAGAGGTGAACCCACATGAAAATGTCTATTTCTTTTCGCGTACGCGCCGATAGCAGTAACAATCTCATTATCATTTGTGTAGACTTTTAAGGAAGAGGCATCGCTCGAGAGCCGTCGAGTCATCAAAAGTATAAGCGCAACTAGTTGGTTGCCATGACAACGATGACGTCGTAATGGTCGTACATTTGTTTGGTTTGCAATGATTGGAAGAGCTGGCAGGTAGCACTTCCATTCTCAGATCAACGCGAAAGCACCTTGTTTCGTTTATTGCGAGTTTATTAGGGGACATTCCGCCGTGAATTCTTGGAATTATTTTTTATTTACATTCCACGGTTGATCCATTATAGTATTATACAAGAGATATTTTCTATATATTCTAGTTTTACTGTGTTTTTCGTAGACATGTGATTTGTATTAGTAACAAATCATTTTGTTGCTAATACAATATGAATATATTTTATTTTTTGATGCTTTACCTAAAAAATACCGGTAATAATTATTAAATAATTTTGGCAGTTTGGGCGTGGACTCCAAAAATTTTTCGCCTGCGGCGCTGTTCCTTCTTTCGGTGTCGGTAGCTCTTCCCCACTTTTCAAAGTCGCGAGCCGCCACTGATCTCGAGTTTTAATAAGATATGTATGACACTACGTTTGTGTGTATTTTGAATACATTGTTATAAATAGCAATAAGCTCGGATATGTAACACTGCATACTGTATGTCCTTCCAGTCATCCGATACCTTTCCAAAACTTCTGCCTCCGGTTCTGAAAGATATGATATTCTAATTAGTGTTACACACTTCTCATTCTCTTCAGTATTGTTCATGACCTCATTGAATGTACTTGCAGGCGGTGTTCTCCCGTTAAATGGAAAGGCCTCTGCTGCCTCCACAGTGCCGTCCGTAGCGCTGGATGAAGACACCCGAGACACTACAGCCTCATTCGCAGATACGGACAATGGGAGCCCCGTCGTGTCCGCTGAAGATGATTTGGGTGAAAACAGTGCGTCCGCGTCAAGCGTAAGCGAATCTACCAAGGATTCGATGCAGGTAAAGTGATACATTAATGGTCAAAAGTAGTGTTCTAAAACAAAGTTTTATATGTTGTAATTTTAGTATGGATAAAGTCCACAAGAAAGCACCCTCTTTTATGACAATAAATATATTTTTATAAGGAAAATAACTAAGTATAACAGTGGGTTAGTCGAAACTTTGATTCTACAATTAAGAGAAAGCTTATCTTTGACTAAAGCTGGAAATATCTCATATGAGAATATATAATATAATAATATACATGAAATAATAACAAGTTCACTATAAAAAACGGATTAAATACATAAACGTTTACAAAATTATTTTTCACTAAGCTAAATTATTTTCGGAAAATACATATATCCATAGATCGTGGCCATAAAATAAGGGCTATATCTCACTTTAAATAAACCGTATTTTTTCTTTCAGGATGAAGACTCGAACAGCATCGGCTTCGCGGCCAAGCGGCCGCTTGACAGCACAACAGATGGCTCGCCGTTGGCCAAAAAAGCGCGGGACGAGGCCAAGTGACGAAACATCCCCAGAGCCAAGCCCTTTTTCTATGCGACGACTAAGTAAGGTTAGGATTAAACCACTACACGATGTTATATACTTATTGATGAAGCATAATGTGTACAGGACAGCAGTGGTCGGGAGTTCGGCACTTTTTTACGTTCCTCTTTCGAGCCGTGTGCTACGCACGCTAACAATATACTAGGCGACTAAATTTTTTTGGTCACAGAAAACTACTACCGCCATAATACTAGCAATATAGTAAGTTTTTTCCAAAATTATTCATATAACGTGAACTTTTTATGACTCACCTTGTACAAAATCTATTCATTATGGTCGTAGATTAAGTTCTAGCTACATTTGTATCAGTGGTTTAACCCTCCCATATGAAATGCATTTCTGACATGAAGATATTCAGAGCAGAAACAAGTGTTAACTTGATGCTGTTTTTAATCCTGTATATTAAACCTTAAATTGAATATTATAGTTCTATAAAATCTCATATGAAATTCGACTTATATTTATATAAATATAGTTATTATGTTTGTCTATGCACCGATAATTATTACCCACTTTACAAGAAGTTTGGCGTATAATCTAAGTTTCTTCTTATATGTATGCTCAATTTTGAACATCCAGCCTCGGGATGCTGTAGCTGTTTTAAGTTGTTGTGTAATTATTGGTGTGACCTACGCAGACAAAAGTTATATAGAATATAGAACACCCGTCCTTCGTACATCCCCACGTTAACACAAGCTACGAGCAACGAGCAAATTCATAAAAAAATTATGAATCTTCGTTAAAACATGTTAGATTCGGTTTTGAATTAAAGCTATCGCGACTAGCAGCCTATAAGTCTAATGACGTTCAAATCCAAGTCGGAATGCGTTTAATTCTTATCGTGCATATAACATTATTTGTCTTTGTTACAAGGGTATTAAAGACATATTATATATCAAATTTTGGACGCAATAACCAACTGGAGAAGCCCGTTCTTGACTTTGTCAATGTAGGGTTAAAATGCAGATACTGTGTATGGCACATATTCAGTCAGTTAAAACATATATATGGATGAGGATTTTAATTTATATGCCAATTCTCAGAGTTTATTAAGAGTCTTGACAAGCATGCGACGCACGTGCCGAGAGAGGAACAACAAAAAATTACGTATTTCTTAGTAATATGCCTTTAGAAAAACAGACAGAGACAGAGTGTTACCTTTTGAAATAGCAACAGTTTTGATAGTCCCATATTATTTGTTGCTGATATGTATCTGTAAGGTTATTAAATTATTTTGCATATAATATATATTATTCTTATCTGAAAGATTAAAAACCCGTTCTTCGATTGATGACGAAACCTACTGCATTGATTAAAATTAGTTCGTACGTTCATTCCTACTTGGATTTTTTGTATTTTATTTTTTAACTAATAAAGAGTATTAAAAACAGCCAGTTTGTTGTATTATTGCTTCCCACAACATTACGCTCACATTCGCCCTCCATTGGGCGAAGATTTCACCCACGCGCATTATAGGATTGGAATTGATAAATAGGATGCAAAATAACTATCCATATGCCTAGCTTGTTTTCCATACATAGAAGCTGTTCGAATACAACGCTTGATTTAAGTTCATTAATTCAAGTTTGCTTGATACTTTTTTTTAGATCTGCAACATGCATTTCATTTACCTTTGTTAGAAAGATGTTATTTTTAAGCCCCTGCAGCCCGATTAACTCTTGTTGCGTCTAATGCTTCTCGACTGGATGCCTTTTATGTCATCCAACAGCAAATTGTTTTGAGTCTACTAATAATTGTATAAGCTGTTAAACTGCCCTATTCTCAATTTTTATTGTTGCTAGGTATAGTTAATTAGATTTAATTTATTCAAATTAAATTGGAAAAATGTGTAACTGTTAGAAAATACATACATTTATACCGTGTAGTTAAACATACTGCCTCAAAAGTACAAAATAAAAAATGTATGGGCGAAAATTATCAACAAAATCACAATATTGTTTGAATTGATTATTTGATTACAATGACAAACACAATCGAAGCCTAATTTACGAAGTTTTACTGAAAACACTGTCGCATATCTTCAACTTTACATTTAAAACATTGTCGATTTATCTCCATATTGCAGAAGTTCCTATTTAAATACGTGAATTAGTAAATATTTACAATTATGTACACAAAGGTGTAATGGAGTGGTCATTCTACATCCATAGAGCCTTCAGCTCTGGGCCCTCTCTCTTCAGTTTTGAGATTCGTATACAGTTTGGCAACTAGACTGTCTCCTTGCCTACCTGCAAACTCAGGCCTACTTTTACCCTAAAAAATGAAACAACAATATAATTTATTTAAATTAAGAAGCATAAAGGGTCTAGGTTTCTACACAAATTTCCGGAAATCGATACTTTATTTAGTATACCGGCGAAAAAGACTATAACTATATCTATTTTTTTTTATTGATATACAGGGTGTTTGGAAATAGCATCGCCAAATTACAAAGGGTGATTCTGCATGAGAAAATATTAATAAAAGTTCATATGCACGTGGGGCCGCAAACGCTTTTTAAGGGTGCTAGAACCGTTGGCTGAGAATAGAACACTGTGCAGATGCCGTCCAGAAAGCGCTTTTTATTTTATTACTTCGGAACTAATTTCATATCAGTTATGAATTTTAGTGCATGAATAGCCACTAATGTAAGCTATTATCCTTCGCATCTCCGCCATCCCTCATTACACTTTGTAGTATACAATTTTTTCCCAATCGGTACAATTTTTAAAGAAGTTATCTAAAAACATGGTGATTCAGCCGACCCTGGCTAGCCGCTCGAGCTCATCGCCTTGATGCGTCATTACAATTTTGTACCGGTCGGTGACAAGCAAGAATCCGTAAATCGGTTCTGTCTTTTGGTTTTAAGAAGAAAAATGCCTAGAAATCGTATTTCTAGCATAGCGAAGTGTTAGTGATACGTCTTGCTCACAAAGGAGGTGAAAAAAGAGGGCAAAAGCGAATCAGTGGGTGAGTCCATATAAGAATATATGCCAAAATTTCAAATATAAAAACAGAATCTCTCGTAAACTAAATGTGCATAATACTAAACTGAGTATTATGAATAAATATGACACTTATTTTTTTACTTAATAAAATTGAAATGGAAAATACTCTCAAACTTCTAAAACTAACTATACTTATTAGAATAAAATAGAGTGCGAACGGGTTACAGTCAAAAATGCGAATGAAGCAGTAAACAAAAATTAAATGTGCTCACTGCGATTTGAATTATACTAACAAACTGTTATTTATATACGAGGGCATGACAAAACATTGTTACATTTATTTGTCGTCTGTGCACAATTACACAGAATCAAACAATATATTCGGGATTGAAATATATTATATCGAAATGAATATAAGTAATAAGCAGCAGTTAACCAACCATACGAGCTATTCGAACCGTTCTCTAGTAATCTCGTCTAATCGTACATCCTACCAAAGAAATACTATTCAATCACAAAAAGTGTTTACATAACACAACCAAAAGGAGGAAATATATACCGGTCGGCCTGCACATTTATTAATGTTTTACATAGAATAAAACGTTTATACCATATAAAGGAATATAAAAAATAGAAACAAATGGTTATAATGCCTTCGTATCATTCGTTTTTCGATATTTGATCCCCGTATGGGGCACATGTGGGACTATAAACTACAATTCGATTCGATGCAAATATTGCAAAACAAAAAACAAAGTTATATTTAATTATGATCCACTGACTCATACTGCAGATCTATATGAAAGTTTAAGAGAATGGCAATTACATAAGATATTAAAATTTGAACAGAATAAACTTATTTACAGGATAATAAATAAAATTCAAAATTAAAATATTATCATAATATTTTCAAAGGATATTCATAGCCACAATACTAGAGAGTTTATAGGAAACCATACTGTTATTATTACTAAAATGCAATAATTATCCTCAATACCAGTGTTCAAAAACACTGTCTAGAGGAATAAGGACTATGTATACTGTTATTATTGCTATTACTGTATTAACAAATACTTCTAAAAAAAAAATAATAAATAAAAAAATTAAAAAAAAAACCAAAATTAAAAATTTTGAGTAAGTCGAAGAGTGCCTTTTTCTCACGAAATTAACCTCTAAAAACTAGCCACAAAGGCAAGCTGATGCATAATTTACGAGCGACTATATCCCAAGTTGGGTATTATTATAGCTTGCATGGCCCTCCGTTGGCTTTGCTCGAAACGGAGGCTCAATCAACAAAAACTAAAAGTGCTAACCAAAACTAACCCAAAATTAAGGGAAAAAGGCGGAATTTTATCGTTCGGCTTTGTCGAAGCAATGTAATACCGGAACGCATTATTTTTAAACAATTCGTGTTGACATGAGCCGTCCGGTGAGGGAAAAAATTGGAGTAAGCATTGCTTGCAGGAGATGTTAATAAATAATAATAATACCTATTTACAAATTCGCATTTGCAGATGCGAATAACTTTAACTAAAATTGGCCTTCACATTTGCAGATGTGAAGGGCCCCCAACAGCCTCCACCCCAGTAGGTATATTATGTAAAAGTAGTTAGAGGCACACTATATCCCTACATTTGCCGATGTAAAGGATATATGTACTGACAAAAATAAAACGGTATAGTGCTATGTATTTGCAGATACAAAAACAAATAACCACCATACTATTGCAACCCTCTTACATAAAATCATTGCATTGGAGGTAGCGAATTATTACACTCTTGGTTTCTATTCAAAACAGAAATTACAGTATTTGCAGATACTGTAAATATGCTAAAAAATCGTTGCATTTGCAGATGCAGACGAAAGCATAACCAGGGTTAAGCAGCAAGCAAAAAGGTGAATAGTTCGTTGTATTAGCAGATACAATCGATCGTACCCACTGTCTGCAATTGCAGTTGCAGATAGTGAACATATTCATGAACCTATTTTTCTGTTCAAAAACAGAAATTGCAGCATTTGCAGATGCTGTAAATAGGCTAATAGATCGTTGCATTTGCAAATGCATTAGAAGATCCTCTCCCGCTAGCTGAGGAAATAACTTAGCCGAATCAAGACTTACCAACATCAGAAGCACCAGATGGTCCTGAACAAAGTAACGACCACCTAGCTGTGTAGGTGCAGGCAAAAAAAAAAACGACGAAATCACACCTGCGAAGCCAGAACTACATACTCAGATAGTTTAGATGGGACAATTACTTATTAAAAGGACTAAAAGATGAAAAAAAAAAAAAAAAACAATGTGATAGTGAAGTATCCACCAGCTGCCAACTGCAATGTCCTCAGATCATCAAAATTAAATCTCCAAGAGATTACAGAAAACTGTAACTATAGTCCGTGGGATTACTGCCTTAGCCCTCCCTTTCAATAATTTAATTAGCCAACCGTCTGAACTAGAATTATACGTTCAAAATTAGCAGAAATTAAAGGTAAACAGTTTAATAATGGAGTGGGTACAGGATTATAAAATTCCTTTCAATAGGACACCACTCCGGTTAGCAAAGTAGAAGACTACATATGACGGCAAAAAATTTTATTTCAAAATACGCATTCTTGGGGAAAACTGATCTCTTAAAGATGCATATTTCCTTATCTCTATGCACAGTAGTCAAAAAAGTTGTTAAGATTCGTTTTTTGCAACGTACTATACCAATTTAATTGTGTTTCATTTGGTTTATGTACAGCTCCATATCTTTTCACAAAACTGAAACCAGTTGTAAGATATGTAAAATTAAAGGGTATAAAAACTGTACTCTACTTAGACAATTGGCTAGTTATTGGTAATTCAAAAAAAATTGCTTAAAAGTATAAATAAAATTACATAAACATTACAAGATGTACGTTTTATATAAATTCCGAAAAAAGCGTAGTTATTCCCCCGCAACCATGCTCACTTTTGGGGTTTATACAAGAGAAAAGGGACCTACTGGCAGAACAGTCTATTATCTTTACGCTAAAAAATACTTACTCACATCTCCTTGCGGAGAGAAACAACCATTGTGGAAGAAAATTTCTCTGGCTGTAGGGAAATTAGGAAGTTTCCTGAGAAATTAAACTGATTATTTTTTGTTCCAAACTATAGAACAGTGAAAAAAAAATATATATCGATACGGATTTTTTTATTTCCACTAAACATGAATATTACAAGAGCTATACCAGTTTTCAGTTTTGTATATATAGATATACTATGCATGGTGTGACGTAACAATTCATGTGTATTATGACGTCATAAGCACATCTCAAGGCGTTGTATTTGCCTCATTTTTCGGCTTAGGGAAAAAATAAAAAAACATGTGTTCACTTATTTTTCATGGGCTATCGAAATCAGCAATAATAAAAAAAAATAAAATTAAAAAAAAAATCAAAAAAATTGATGAAACTTGGTCATTGTCAGGAGAGCTTTTCTATAACAAAGCGTACCTAATGAAGTGATAAAAGTGATTATTTCTCCATTGACAGATAGCGCCCTCAAACAATACGGAAATACTTACAATAAATAGGGGAATTTCTGTTTTTCTAAGCGCCAACAAATATATAATAAAACCGTAAACTTATTCTTGAGCTCCTAAACATTCAATTGTCTTCGGAGTCATCCTACTCAAACAAAAGACGAAGCGGTTATAAAAAGGTTTCTCAATGGAACATTTAACATAAGACCCCCAAAATCAAAATACTCAATTACTTGGGATTCCTACCCAGTTCTACAGCGCTTAAAGAGCATGTACCCTCACGAATTCTTAAATCTACAAATCTAACTTTAAAGCTAGTAACACTCTTAATACTAATAACGACACACAAATCACGGACAACCCGGAAGTAAAAATAGACAATATTTTTAAATATGAAAACATAATTGAAATCATATTCCCGGATAAAATAAAAGCAAGTGGCTTAAACAGGCTTCAACCTAGTTTGATATTACCTTATTTTATTAATCAACCTGAACTATGTATAGCCACACTATTAGAGACTTACATAGAACGCACAAAAGGAAAAAGGGTGCTACCAGTCAATAAAAGGTGAATAGTTCGTTGTATTAGCAGATACAATCGAGCGTACCCTCCACTGTCTGCAATTGCAGTTGCAGTGAGTGAACATACCTATTTTTTTGTTCAAAAACAGAAATTACGGCATTCACAGGTACTGTAAATATGCTAATAGATCGTTGCATTTGCAGATGCAATCGATACCATAAGTAGCAAAACCAAACAAAATGTAATACTCACTCACAAAAAGCCCTATCACCCAGACAGCAGTCAAACCATTAGCAGATGGGTCAAGTTAATACTAAAAGCCAGCAGCATAAACACAGAAATCTTTGGGGCACACAGCACGCGACACGGGGCAACTTCAGCAGCTCAAAGAAGGGGAGTTACATTACAAACCATTCAGAAGACAGCTGGCTCGACAGAAAAATCAAAAGTATTCTCGAAATTCTATAAAAAACTTGGCGTGGGTAATCCCACTGGATTGGCATCTTGTTTATTGAACCATAAATTCTAAGGAATCATATAAATATTAAGCTACAATTATAACTTACTTACCAACTTGTTATCTTACATAAGAATATTGGTATAGTATTAAAAATCAGTTAAAGGTTAATATCAGTTAAGCTTTAAACATCATATATGTACCTTCATGATGTGTGTTATTAAATCTAATGGTTATAAATTTGAATTTTAGTTTATAAAAAGGGCCTTACAAATCTAGGACTACAGAAAACTCGCAATTTTCAGTAAATGTAGATTACATCGTAAATACTTTAAACATCTACAAAGTGTAATGAGGGACGGCGGAGATGCGAAGGATAATTACAAGATCAATCGACTTACCTGTAAGGAAGATCGATCGGAATTATCCGAGCATCTCCGCCATCCCTCATTACAAACCCACCCAGTATTTACCTTCTCCCTATCACCCCAAATGCAATGTAATCAAAAATCTCACGAACCAAAATTGTAATGACGCATCAAGGCGATGAGCTCGAGCGGCTAGCCAGGATCGGCTGAATCACCATGTTTTTAGATAACTTCTTTAAAAATTGTACCGATTGGGAAAAAGTTGTATACTACAAAGTGTAATGAGGGATGGCGGAGATGCTCGGATAATTCCGATCGATCTTCCTTACAGGTAAGTCGATTGATCTTGTAATTTTTAACAGCTTGCAATTTTTAAATTTCCTGACCGAGGGCGTGCCGGCAG
>MU183788.1:0-20126 GCA_016904865.1 Pissodes strobi
CTCAGTCTTCTAATCTCCTATATATATATCGAGTTGATGTAGGTTCAAGACTTGTATATATTATTATAATAACAGTGCAAGGTCGTCAAGTTTAGGTCATCCTTGTTGTCGGTGTTTGGTAGCGCGTTCGTTGAATTGAAACAATAATATTACGTGTACCAGATAATATAAATAACCTTCGCTTAAACCTCGACCCGGACGGATTACCTTCACTGGTCTAATTTCTGAAATACGGAGTGTTTTCTTGATACCCTACACCTCCCCTCTTTTGGGAATGTTCCTTATTTTTGGTGTGGCAAAAATGAGGACATTCGAGTAAACCTAATTGAACATATTTCTAAAAAACATAAGCTATACAATATTATTACTTATAATAAAATGTTAAAATAATGGTTCTTTCCAAACAAAATACTAATATTTAGGGTTTTTTTCTTGACTGGGCAAGAGTTTTTTCTTTTATTACGCATAAAAATTTTATTATGTAAGTTATAACTGCGGTTGCTTTTTTTTGCTTGGCTGGCCAGCCCAAATGCAAAGAATAATTAAAATTCTAATAAATTTTTACATAAAATGTAGAAAAATATATACATGAAAAAAAATACATTAAAGTAGAAGGAACATTACGTTATGCCTTATACCTATGTTAAATAGAATGTACAGGGTGATCCCCTATAATGTCGCCCCCCTATAACTTTTTTATTTTAAGTGTCCCAAAAAAAAATAAAAGTATGGTTATGTAGGTACTGAAAAATACTTTTTTTCTGCGTATAAAAAATATTGGAAAAATGATCAATATACAGGGAAAACCAAAAAGTTAAATTTTTTTCAATGGAACACCCTATATATGAATTTATTTTTCGATTCCTTGTAAAATTCTAAGCATATTTTATGTATGATGTTATGCCTCTAAAGTTAGTAGTTTCACAGCTATAAACAGTTGAAAATCGGTACTTTGGCTACTTTTCACTTTGATAGCAAGAAGATCATTAGAGATGGAATAAAATAAATTTCACATTCCTATCTTAACTTTTCAAGAGCTATCTGACGGTACTAACAGGCAGGCAGTACCATGGGTACCAAATCTGGTATCTCGGTAGGTACCATAAGTTAGCATCATCAGATAGCTCTTGAAAAGCTAAGATAGGAATGTGAAATTCATTTTACTCCATCTCTAATGATCTCCTTGCTACCAAGGTGAAAAGTAGCCATAATACCGATTTTCAACTGTTTATAGCTGCGAAACTACTAACTCTAGAGGTATAACAACATACATAAAATATGCTTAGAATTTTACGAGGAATCGAAAAATAAATTCATATATAGGGTGTTCCATTGAAAAAAAATGAACTTTTTGTTTTTCCCTGTATACTGATAATTTTTCCAATATTTTTTATACGCAGAAAAAAGTATTTTTAAGTACCTACATAACCATACTTTTAGTTTTTTTGGGACACTTAAAATAAAAAAGTTAAAGGGGGGCGACATTATAGGGGATCACCCTGTACATTGGGTTATATGTTATTCTAATGCACTGCACTCGCGTAAGTGTTCTTCGGCACTGCTTAAAATTAATCTACAAAAATAATTGAATAAAAGTATGGAAATTGAGTTTACAGATTTGCAAACGGTTGGATTCTATTTTTATGTACAGGGTGGCCCGTTTAAGAGGGGCCTATACCTTATCTCGAAAACTACGGGGGTTGGAAAAAAAATTTAAATACAAAAATTATTCCTAATAAAATGATCTTTATTTTTTTGTATTGTTTTAATCGTCACTTTTTTATATACAGGATGGTCACCTTGTTAGCAGGAAGACCATTAAAGATGGAGTAAAATGAATTCCACATTCCTATCTTAACTTTCCAAGAGCTATCTGATGGTGCTAACTGATGGTACCTACAGAGGTACCAGATTTGGTACCCATGGTACCACCTGCTAATTAGTACCATCAAATAGCTCTTGAAAAGTTTAGACAAGGATGTGAAATTAATTTTACTCCATCTCTAATGGTCCTCTTGCTACCAAGGTGAAAAGTAGTCAAAGTTCCGATTTTCAACTGTTTATATCTGTGAAACTACTAACTCTAGAGGTATAACATCATACATCAAAAATGCTTAGAATTCTAAGTAGAATCCAAAAATGTAATAAAATATAGGGTGTTTCGTTTAAAAAAGTGTAACTTTCTTTGACCATCCTGTATATAAAAAAGTGACGATTAAAACAATACAAAAAAAAATAAAGATCATTTTACTAGGAACAACTTTTGTGTTCAAATTGTTTTTCCAACCCCCGTAGTTTTCGAGATAAGGTATAGCCCCTCTTAAACGGACCACCCTGTACGGTTTGCTTTTTTCCCGTTGCGTCTTGTATCGTACAATTTACCCCCTCTATATTCGTTATGGAGAAAGGACCTTTGTACCAAGGATCAAATTTTGTTCGGTTCTCGTTGTTTAATACAACTAGATCACCTGGTTTAAGCTGTAATTGATTAGCTTTTTTAGCGTAGGTCAGTTTCCGCAACTCTTTAGCTTTTGCAATATACTGCTGAGCGCGAATGTTTGTCGCTTGTATCAGGTGTCGAGCTTCCTGATAATAAGCGTCTGTGTCGTATACAGGGTCAACTTTGTCTCCTAACAGATGCTCAAGCAATTCCGCTTTTCGTGCGAAAACTAGTTCAAATGGAGTAAAATTGTGATATGCACTGGGCGTAGTGTTATAGCAGAAACTGTAGTATTTGATTAGTTCGTCCCAGTCGGTTTTTGCTTCGTTAATATATATACGTTCATATTCATTAAGGACTTTGTGGTTTCGTTCACATCCTCCAATGGTTTGACTATGACATGATGTCGAAAATTTGTGATTTTTGTTTAATAATTTTGTCAATTGTTGCAATACCTCATTCCTGTACTCTGTACCCATATCCGTTCTAATTTCTCTCATTGGTCCATATATAAGTATGAATTCGTCCATTATTGCTTTTGCGATTGTCTTTGCTGCTTTATGTGGTATTGGTACTATTTTTACGCATTTTGTTAACGCGCATTGGATCGTAACTGTGTATTGGTTGTTTTGGAATGTTTTCTGGAACGGGCCAATCGTATCAATGCATACGATGTCGAAAGCTCTCTGTAGAGTAGGTATAATAATTGGCATTTAACACAATTTCTTACGTAGTTTGCTACGTCTTTTGACATTCGTTTCCAACGATATTTGGTTCTTAATTTTTTAAGAACTTTCTTTTGTCCACAATGTTCTTCCGTAACTGGATCATCGCGAAATTGTATAATTAAGTTTGTTTTCTCGTCGTGACTCGAGATAACAATTGGATCCTTATATAAGATAATATTTAAATTCTTCAATATTTTATTCCCTATTTCGTTTAATTTATTTATTGTGCACATTTTAAATATTTGGTCATTTGCTTTTAGCTTAACCTTATAAATATCATGATCGCCAGCCATTAGTTCGAGCTTAGACAGTATTGTCGCTAGCAACATATTGCCATTAGTGATCATAATTTTATTTTCGTAGTTTTCGGCGTTTGGTCGACTTTTTGTCCTCAAGGCTATCCTAAGATAGTTGGGCTTAACGTCGAATTTCACCAAAGGTCATTTAATTGTACTGACATTATCTAGGGTTTCTAAAATTTTTGGTTCTAGGATGTCGGTCTTGTGTTTTTCAATGGCTTTTGTTTCTTTTTTAATGTCTTTCCTTGACATTGCTCTTGTTATTGCTAATACTTGTACGGACTTGTTGGCTATTTCTTTTAATTCATCCACGGTGATTCTAGACAAGGCGTCAGCTCCCACATTGTCTTTCCCTTTTATGTAGTCTACCTTAAAGTCAAACTCTTCCAAATCGAGTCTCATTCTGGTCAATTTTGACGATGGATATTTCATTGCAAATAGGTAAAGAAGTGGTTTGTGGTCAGACTTGACTAAGAATGTTTTTCCCGTATAAGTAAGCTCTAAAATGATTTATTGCCCAATGTATAGCGGCTAGTTCTTTCTCTATTGTTGCTTTATTTGCGTCTCCCTTCGTAAATACTCTAGAGGCGTATGCAACGGGTAGATCTTTTCCCTCGAAGTTCTGTGATAGAACTGCTCCACATGCCTCGTTTGACGCATTCGTAGTCAAAATAAATTCTTTCTTAAAATCAGGGTACTGTAGAATTTTTGGGTCTATAGAGCGGCTTTTAAGGTGTCAAACGCATTTTGGCACTGCTGTGTCCAGTTAAAGTGAACATTTTTCTTTGTAAGCATATTTAATGGCCTTGCGATGTGTGCAAAGTCGGGGATGAATCTACGGTAGTAGTTACAAAATGCGATAAAACGTTTCGCTTCGTCGGCACTCTTCGGGGTTGGATATTTGTTTACTATGTCATATTTAGAGTCGTCTGGTAGAATGCTTGCACTGGTAATTTTGTGTCCTAAATATGTTGCTTCGTTTTGAAAGAATGTACATTTTTCTGGATTTAGTTTTAAGTTGTGTTTCCTGCATGTCTCGAAAACGCTTTTTAAATTTTTAAGGTGGTGTCGTCCATGTACAGAAATGCTTTTTCAGGTGTGATCATTCTCTGAAAGCTGTTAGGGCTCACCTTTAAACCGAATGGTAGTCTGGTGAATCTGTAACTTTCTGTATCTGTAACTTCCTTACTTACGTCATTCTTGTTGTCGGTGTTTGGTAGCGCGTTCGTTGAATTGAAACAATAATATTACGTATACCAGATTTTATAAATAATCTTCGCTTAAACCTCAATCCGGACGGATTACCTTCACTGGTCTAATTTCTGAAATACGGAGTGTTTTATTGATACCCTACAATTATATTTACTTAAGATAGCCTTCTCTTTTTTAGTTGGTTTATTTATTTCCAGCTTTGTCAACAAGAAAATTTCTTAGACAATAAAGCATTCATTAAATGATTGATTGATTGAAAGGTATCTCTCGCTCGCGTTTTTTAAATTCAATATTTGCCTAAATTGAAAGGTACCTTTTATTTTAAAGATGGTTGGGATAAGCTAATTCTAGCAATAAAGTGCCACAGCGGTCAAAGGAAATATATCCAATATTATTTTAGAGAGTTCTCTAAAACGATCAACTGTCCCGCTTCCGTCCCCAATTATTATAATTATTGCTAAACTTAAAACTATTATCGACACTTACTTCTAGGGTGTTCAATAAACCTAGCAGTATTTTTCTGAACATTCAAAACTATAAACGCACACTAAAGATTTCTTAGTAAACAAGATTAAAAATAAATTTTATGAAGTTAATCAAAAAGTAAAATTATTATTATCATTATCGAGATAAGATAAAAAAAATTGTATGTTACCTATCCTATCTGAATTATTCTGCTTTAGCAATTATGGCCAATAAATGCATTCAAATCACTCCACAAATCCTACAAGACGTCAACAATGTTTCAAATTAAATCCTGAATGATGGATAGAACTTGATGGTGCTTATTTCGAACATTAATCAGCTGGCATGCAAATAAACGCTTTATTAAATTGTTGAATGCTAGAACTTAACTTTTCGATTTTTTTCTTTGCACTCAATTAAATATGGACCAAACTGGTCATACTTTCAAAATTTCACTATGAAAATGTAATTGGAATAAACTAACTCAACGAATATGTTAATTATGATTTACAAGATTAAGATACGTTCAGTAATAATTTCAAAATAATTTATGTTGAGGACAAATGAATAAAACAATCTTCTTGAAAGTGGAAATAAACCGATAAAAACTATGTTACGACTAAAGAGAAATAAAAAAGTCAATCAGTGGTTTATACATTTTAACCAATAAAAGTTATATGATAATTTGGACATTTTTGACATTCTAAGAGGTGAGAGCTACTAATTCGAATTAGAATATTGCAGTATGTAGCAAACTCACCCAGTACTATAATGTTATTAGTCATTAGTATTAGGCATAGTAATTAAGGTTACGCTGAGGTAGCAATTATAAGCGGGCCAGGTGAATCTACGATTTAAATATATATCTTGGAATAAGAATAAACGTACCCATCAACTGAGGTAGTTGTTTCATTAAGGTACGTAATCAGGGAGTGGCGAATCTAAAAGATTACATGGCGACCCTGCCAGCCCTCTGAAGCACCCAAATACAATATTCGGCGATGAACGATGGGAAAGGCCAACTCGAAAGAAGAAATTGTTATAAGCATTTAATGGACACGCAACAGACCAGATTAATAAGGCAATTTTGTGCCGATCCACTGACGGCTTGAATCAAAGCCAAGGAGTAGAAGTTTAAATTTTAGGGTTTTCTTTTAGGTTGTATATACAAGAAACGTAAAAATATATCAATAGAATCTCTAATTAAATAATGGACACATAATAGTGGAACATGAAATATAATAGTCACCAAAGGAAAAAATTAGAAGATTACATGATTATAAGTTTTACATGTAAGTTAAGAATATTATTAAGTGTATTGTATTTTAATATGTAGTAGGAAATATGGTGATCAGAAAGTTAGGGCTCGTTATAAACCACATTTGATAGTATATCTTACTTTTATTAATTAATCAATTACGTAACTGTTCTTATGGGAGATAGACTTCACGAAATTCTAGGCACGTTATAGTATATTAAGTATCAAGAACAGTAAGGACAGTTTACCGATCGACGACAATGTTTGGCGACTGAGCGAAGCGAAGTCGCCAATATTGGAGGAGATCGGTAAACTCCTTACTGTTCGAGATGCTTATACTATTTTTTGTACGCTCATTATGAACACAAAGACATTGACTAAGCAAATATCTTGAAAATGGTAAAAATTGTATTTTGGATAATTATTTCTGCCCTGTAGATCCACTAAACCTTAAGTGGGTTCTGTTGTTACTATGGATACGTTTGTAATTTTACTTTTTAATGTCACGATATTTGACAAACGCGTGACTATTATTATATCAGTAGTGTTTTCGAAGTGTGAGTGAGTCTGAGAACGATAATTCTGATATTAAAGAGGCATGGGAAATAGGGTGATCTTCAATAATTCCGGGGAAATCAAAAAATCGTTATGAAAAGAAGTATAAGGTTTTCAAAAAGTGGTTTGAAGACAATCATGGAAAGAGCTTAAACGAAAAAGTTGGCATATTTTGTTCAATTTTAGGTATTTTTTAGAGCATATTTAGAAAAAAACGAAAAATTTTTTAAAAATAGTCTAGTTTTTACAAAATACTGATGTTTCAAGAAGGAATCATCTAAAGATGATGCATTTTCTCGACAAATTATATATATTTTACTTACCGTTCAGCTGAACGGTAAGTAAATTACTTACCGTCGCGTTTTTGCTTAGTAACCAGTAAACTTAACCTACCGTTCTAAAACCAAGCACGGTAAACAATCAGAAATAGCATGGGCGTACAAAAAATAATATTAAAACCAATTTATTAAAATCAAGTTATGAAAGGCGACAATTGTCTTATCTACAAAGAAAAGTTGACGAAGCAAAAGCTGTTTTTGGCGAGCTAAAAGGGGAAGTTTCTGTTATAAATGAAACAAATTAACGGCTCAGAATTAGATATGAGTGACATTTTATTAGTTAAAAATATTGTCGGAAAAATTAAAACGGTATATCAAGAAATTATAAATTTTAGTAGTCAAAGTATCGAGCAAAATATTAGTAATTCTGGTGCAATCATGGCTTCTTTTGGCCTAAAAGTGGCATCTAACCTTTTACCTGTGATAAACGATTCCGAAGAAAATACCAAAAATTTAATCGGAGCGGCCGAATTTTGTAATACGACGCTTAAAAATGATGATAGACAACTTTTAATAAATTTTATTTTGAAAACTCGGCTCTCAAGCAACGCAAAACTAAGATTAAAAACTACCTATACTTCTCTTGAGGACCTTATTAAGGATATAAAAACTTATCTTTGAACTCGAAAATCACCGACCGCCCTTCAGGCAAAATTGTTCACTATAAAACAAAACAATAAATCTATTGAGCAATTTGGTAAAGAACTGGAGGATCTTTTGGTTGATCTAAAGATGGCGCAGGCAACCGACGACCCTGGTATTTATAATATATTAAGGCGTATTAATAAAAAATCGGCTGTTAAAAGGTTCGCAAATGGTCTTAGGAATCAAAGACTTGATATCATAATCTCATCAAGAAATTTCGAATATTTTAAAGATGCTATAAGAGAGGCACAAGGTGAGGAAAATTCATTCATAAACGATGGAAACCAAATTTTTAACGTAAATCATAGGGGTAGAGGAAACTTTAATCGAAATTTTTATAGGGGTTTTAATAGAGCCGGGCTTTATTCATGGCATTTTAATAATAACAACAACCATGTTAATCTAAACAATAATAACTAGGGGTTTTCATGAAATAGCAATTATAATCGCGGTTCCAGGAATTCTCGTAGCCAGCGATTTCAAGGAAATCGAGGACGGTCATTCCCGCCTCGAGGGGCTAAGGGATTTCGCCGACAAAATCATATTTATTTTGCTGAACACGAGTTAAATGTAGGTGAATGCAGCAATACGCATAGTGGCGAAATGTTTTTTCGTCCCTAAAAATGAGAGAATAAGCGAAAATATTTTTACATACTCGGATAGTTGCTTTAATTCAGTTTCTTTTTATACAAATATGAAAAAAATAGATTTTCTGGTGGACACAGGAGCGTCCTTGTGTGCACTTCAACTAAAATATTTATACCCAAGCATACCTTTATATAAGGAAAATTTAGAAATTAATGGTATAGGCGGTAAATTAGTTTCCATAGATTATAGTTTTTTAAATCTTCGCATAGTAAATATAAAGTTTAGAGTTAAATGTTATATATTTGAATCTTTACCATGCCATACTGATGGGATAATTGGGGATAACTTTTTAAAGTTATACAAAGCCAATTTGAATTATGAAGAAAATACATTAACTCTTTTAAGCGAACATAAAAAAGTAATTTTAAACTTAAGTAGTAGGGATAACCATGTTTCGATAATTCCTCCTAGATGTGAGATTATTCAGAGGACTGTGTGATTTTAACGAACGAGATATGTCCCGGTGTGTTTGTAGCAGGGGTAATAGCGCGACCAAAACATGGAGAAGTACCAGTCAAAATTTTGAACATGCGCGAAAGTGAAGTACATTTTAAAAATTGTTCGCCTAAAGCCCAAAGGTTGAGTGACTATACTTGCTGTCAGTTTATTATGCAAAATATTTCGGTTAATAGAGTAAAGACATTGTTTGATATGTTAAATTCAAATTACTTAATTGAAGAGGAAAGAATTTCTATAGAAGGGCTTACTGCTAAGTTTGCGGACATATTTCATATCCCGGGAGATAAGTTGTCAGATACAAATATTTTTTTCTTCAAACGTCAGTAAATCCGTCATTACTCGACGGTGTAGGCGGCCGTGAAGTTCCGTTTTTCCTCCGCCGGAGCTTTACTTTTCACTTTTCCGCCGGCGGAGGTAAAAGTGTTGTCATAGCAACATAGATACAATACAAACACACAACAAAGTAAGCGTCAACAACTCAAGATTTATTAAACTACAATCTGTATTTATCACTCAATTTGTGACTGCATTTCTAAAAATCACTAATTTAGGAACAAATTGGTTATTATTTAATCGAACTTACTCAATAACTGCTTATCAATACGGAATTAAAACGCAATCGGAGACGCAATCTTAAAAAAATAATTATTGTTGACAGTGTCCACTGACAGCTTTATGTTACATTACTATAGCAACAACCTGTGCCTATTCACCGACACCGGTGTAATCCGCCTTGCGAACCCACTTATCTTTAATAATAATTAGATATTATCACTATTAAAAAGAGATGTTTTTGCATTAATTTGTCGACATTTGAAGAAAAAATAGCATATTTTATTTGGAGGAAAAGTTACTTTTCATGGCTTGCTCTCTATTACCAGTTTCACTCCGTTCGGCTGTTAAACACGAGCGCGCCATGAAAAGTATCACTTTTCCTCCATATAAAATAATATACTATTAAACAGTCAATTCAAGTTAGAGCAAATACGCAACCAGTATACGTGAAACCTTATAGGCTAGCGCAAACACAAAAAGAGGAAATAAATAACCAAGTCTCGGGAATGCTCGAGGATGATACTATTGAAAGTGCTCAAAGTGAGTCTTGCTAGTGTACAAAAAGAGTGATTCATCTGGCGAGAAGCGTTCTAGACTTGTGTTTTAAGACTCCAGATTTTTAAACCGTACGTTGGTAGACATTAAATTTCCGATAGCAAATGTAGTTGATATTTTAAATTCGTTGGCGGGTGCTCTTTATTTTTCTCATTTAGACTTAAGTCAGGGATATTATCAGGTGGAATTGGACGAACAAAGTAGGAAGTTTACAGCTTTTACAACGGACCTCGGCCAATGGCAAACGAAAAGATTGCCTATGGGGCTAAAAATTAGTCCTAGTGCTTTCTCGAGACTAATGACAGTAGCGATGGCAGGTCTTAACTATGAAAAATGCTTTGTTTACCTAGATGACTTAATTGTTTTTGGAAGAAATTTAAACGATCATAATAAAAACCTGATGGACGTCTTTAGTCGACTACGGAAAGTAAATTTGAAACTAAATCCTTTAAAATGCGAATTTTTAAAAAAAGAAACGGTGCAGTTTTATCAAATAAAAATAATAAACCGGTCGCATATACTAGCAGAAGTTTAAACAAAGCAGAAATTAATTATCCCATTATGCATAAAGAACTATTAGCAATTTTTTGGGCAGTAAGGTATTTTCGTCCTTATTTATATGGTCGAAAATTTAAAATACGAACAGACCATAAGCCACTGTTATATTTATTTAGTTTAGCTGACCCTTCAAGCAGATTAACAAAATTTCGTTTGGGACTTGAAGAATATGATTTTTATATAGAACACGTAAAAAGTAGGGAAAATGTAGCTGCCGATGCTCTATCAAGAATTATTTTAACTTCGGGAGAATTGAAAAGTCTAAGCAATAATATGTTGGCTGTTATGACTAGAAATCAGTACAAGAATAGACAAGAACCAGGTTTTGAGTTTGAGCGAGATAAGAATAATCATACGAATGATAGGCCTGATCAACCGAACATTGTAGAAATTCTTAAACCGCCAAAAAATGGTGTAGAATTAATTATAACGACTCAATCAAATATAACATCTATGCAGAAAGACGTGACAGAACACTTAGGGATATTGTATTATGTTCCATCATATTCTATTTTGTTTGATTGTCAGAATACCGGATCAACATTGGCGCGAGACGAAATGTTGAAGGATCTGATTGAAATAACTAATAAAGCAAAAATAAATGAGTTATATATTTTAAAAGACAATACTAGTAAAGCATTTATTAAATGGTTAGGTAATGAAATAAAAAATACGTTAAACTGGAGGGGCCCCCGTATGCTTGTAATAAAAGGAGTTAAAAAAGTAACAGATGTAGATGAAAGAAGAATTATTTTAAACGATTTTCATTTACTTCCCACTAGTGGTCACGCAGGTACAAACAGAATGATAAACAATACCAAAAGGTATTATTTTTGGTCCGGACTAGACAAAGATGTCAGGGACTTTGTTAAAAGATGCGATAAATGCCAAAAACAGATATACTCTAATCATTATATCAGAGAACCCAACTTCTACTGCCAATTTTTCATTTCAGAAGGTATATTTGGACATTGTGGGACCTTTGCCAACCGATATAGAGGGTTTTACATATATTCTGATACTCCAATGTGAACTTACTAAATTCGTTGAAGCATATCCATTAAAAAATAAAGATTCTGTATCTGTGGCAAGATCTTTTGTGGAAAACTTTGTCTTACGATACGGGATTCCGCAGGAAATTGCTACTGATAGGGGATCTGAATTCATAGCTTCACCATGAAGGAAATCTGTGCGCTCTTAAAAATAAGGCAAATTAACTGTACAGCGTACCATCACGAAAGTATTGGTGCACTAGAGAATTCACACAAAGTATTAGGTGCCTACTTAAGAATTCAAACCGAAAATTTAAAAAAACACTTGGAGTACATGGATTCCCTACTGGTGTTTTTCATATAATACAACGGTCCACACCGAAACAAAATATACCCCTTTTGAACTAATTTTTGGTAGAGAATGCAAGATTCCAAATAACTTAAGTAATATTGTCGAACCTATTTATAATTTTGAAAGTTAGTTAAAATATCGGCTACAACGAGCTCACGAGGATGCCAAAACCAACTTAATACATTCAAAATTAAAAAGAAAAGACATATATATGACATAAGAGTCAACCCTATCGAGTACAAAAAAGGAGATACAATTTTAATTAAAAACGAGGACGGCAATAAACTAATGGACCCTTGCTTTCTGGGACCATACGTGGTTGTCAGAGAAGACACTCCAAAGGTAGTAATACTAAAAGACGGAAAAGAACATATAGTTCATAAAAATAGAACTAAATAATATTATTAATAGGGCATTATATTATAAATGAATTATTATAAGTTATTATTAGGTTTTTTCAGATAAGGCGCCTCTTTCGTATCTATCTATCTATCGATCTATCTATCTATCTATGATTCACTCTATATTCTTTATTCTATGTACTAATTTAGCACCTTCTCGTTTCAACTTCTTAAATTATTGTGAATGTAATTAATAATAGATCCTTGAAGGAATTTTCATTTAAAGGAAATGCAAATTCTTTCATTGACCCGGGGGAGATGCAGTATGTACCAGACTCACCCAGTACTATAATGTTATTAGTTATTAGTATTAGGCATAGCAATTAAGGTCACGCTGAAGTAGCAATTATAAGCGGGCCAGTTGAATGTACGATTTAAATATATATCTTGGAATAAGAATAAACGTAACCATCAACTGAGGTAGTTGTTTCATTGAGTTACGTAATCAGGGGTGGCGAATCTAAAAGTAGTATCTGATGATGAGGATATAGTGATAAGGAAACTCATCAAGATTAGAGATTTGACTTCCAGTTTTTTTTAATTAAATATCAATTGTTATGTTCTATGTTACCTATATATTTTGATTCTATTTCAAATCATTCCAAACACTGGAATGATTTTAACTGCTTCATATTAAACAAATTGGATATTATTTTCAGGGGGAAGCGGCGACAATTTTGTGAACATTTTATTCGTTTGTAATCACGTCATAATGGCAATCAAAAGCGTATGTCCCCAATATTTATTTTCCTAAAAATTACTGGTAGCTATTCAATAGTGACATTTTTTACTGTACGGTGATGGACATGATAAAAAAATGTCAATGTTTTTTGTATATATTAAGGCGTCTAAAAATGTTCATGTATAATCTATTTACCTTACAAATTAAAGCTAATAAAATTAGACAAAAATACAAATGGATCCATAAAAAGTGTAAAAGAGAAGGCCGTTGGCGCCTGTTGCTCCTCGAATGACAGTGAGCAGACTTAATCCAAGGTGAAAGATTGCATCTTACGAAAATGAGCGTTGCCTTTAAAGCAAATAGGTTGGTGCTACAGACGCGAACTTTTGCACACAGGTGTAAAGCAATGTAAAAATTTACATTTAATGGCTATTTTGCCAATGTTTATACTTGTAATTTTATTTTAAAATTACCCATTATTATAAACAATTATAAAAAGTGACATTCTCGTTTTAATTTTAGACCTATGTACCAAATTTCAGACCGATAAAACTTTCCTTTTAAGCCCCAAATCCAAACTCCATTTTTATAACTTGGCACGGGGATCATATTCCAATCTAATAATGGATTAACGTGAGATTCGCCATTTTTAAGGAATCAGGTAATTAGTTCGTTTAACTAGCAAATTAGGTTAATCCGCCATTAATCCGAACCAAAATTTCTAAATAGCCGCATTAAAAAATACACCTCTTAAGAATATTAATAACAATAAATTATATATTTTATTATTTACATTTATATAAACCAATTTATATTTAAACATGAACATTATTTAAAAATTATTACTAAGCACATCAGCTGATAATTTTAAATATATTAGATTTTTTGTAACTGGACAAGAAAGAAGTCCGAGATCGAATCGCATTTCACGTGTATATGAGTTGCAGATGCAACAAAATTGATTTCCAAAAAAAAAGAAATATTAGAAATCATTTTAAGTTACAGGAAAAAATAAAACACTGAGAATTTAGTTTACTTGTTTTACTGTCTTGATGAATAATTAACATTAAGGTAACCCGTCTATTTAAAATATTTTTGCTGTCTTTTTGTGCTGTCATTTTTTAGTATAACTGTGATTGTAAGTAAGAGCTTTTGTGAAACTAACATTTTCCTACCCTGACGGGTGAATATCCTAGTTATAAATGAAATGATCATTCTAGAGATATTAGCCCTAGTTTAAACTTTAGCTGAGTAGCCTCCGTATTCCAGGACCTCAGTATCCTCCAACAGCGTCTGGCTAACTAACATCCCTTTTCGGTAGTGTAGTGGTTATCACCACATCAGCCTGACACACGCGGAAAACTCGGGTTAGATTCCCGACCGGGGAGCTATCTCTTCAGTTTTAAATGTACTACTACTACAAATTGTGGCGCGGGAGACAGTAATATAATTAATTATTATACTAATAAAGGTTATACAGCATAATTCAGTTAAGGAATTTTGATCGAGGGTTTCTCTGCCGTACTCTTTCCCCTCGTGAATTTCAGGCTGAGTACGGCACGTTGTTCTGTAATAATTTGGCATGTTTTCTCTAATAAATTAGGTGTATTAGGAATCTGTGGTTTAATTTACATGACGCACCTTTCCCTCAAATTTCCCTAATTTTGTCACCATCGAACGAAATCCGAATAATTAAAATTGTACAAGATATAATAATAACACAACGTAGGTATTGGTTTCCTTTTTAATCTATTGTGACGGTCATTGGCAAAATAAAGACAAAGCACAATTTTACTTATCTCATTCAACTATGTTCAACAGGCCCGGGTATGTTATACTACAACATATAAAAACAAAAATGTTAATCCAAAAAATCGCTAAAAAATGACATCATTGCGTTGTCGAGTTAATGTAATTATAATGATATAGTTGAAATACATAAATAACAAATCACAAAAAGCAAAAAAGCTATCTTGTCGATATTATCAGAGTCACAAGTGAAATAAATGAAAGATATTGTCTTCGTCGTCGTCATCGTCGCCCGTAGTAATTGCAAGTGGCGGAATGTCCGAAGCATCACATACTTATATTGTCCCCAAGTCTCTTGAATTACCTTTTCAGTATTGATAACATATTTTGCCCAATGACCTATACAAGCTCGTTTATTACCAATATAGCCAAAACTTTTGATGATGATCCCTTAAGATTAGATATATATTGATCGTATTTTCGTTTGCAGTTGTTACGGGCAATGCTCCATATTTGATCTTTTACGGCTTTTTCTGGAAAGCTAATATTTTTGGAACCACCCGATTAGCCACCCCTTGGTCGAAGATATTCTTGGGATTTCTTCTGATAGGCCAGAATGGTAGCTAACATTGTCCATAATTATTAAAGATGTTGGGGGTAGATTCGAAATCAGATGACTTAAACGCCCAAAACAAGGCGAAAGCTTGCCTAATTGCGAGGTTGCTGCCATTGCTGAATCTTCAAACGAAAATCAACCCATCCAAAAGATAATTTCATGCTGAAGTGATAAGCACCAATCTCTTGAAAACGACAATTCTAAAAGTTATTCAAATTACTGAGATCGCCGAGTGTGATAATCGTGGTGAGACAATTGCTCCATCCTCTATTTCACAAACACAGTGTTTCAGTGAGAGTAATATTTTCCAATTCTCCAATTTTCATTAGCTACTTCTGGAGTATTCCAGAAGTAACTACTGAAAATTGAGACCGTTGTTGAATTGGAATTTTAAGAGTTATCTATCCAATCTTCGGGAAGTAAATATATTGCGGATTCAAAAGACAGATCAGAAGATATGAGCGATGTAGATGTCAGAGAAACTACAGAAACAAATGCAGAAATTAATGAAATAAAAGGGCGAAAATAGCGTGGATGCAAGAGGAAGATTCTACGTCATTCGAGAGCAGATAGAGAAATATATACTAATAACAACCATAAATATATTTTCGCAAGAGGTAAAGATGTAGAGCGAAAAAAGTTTAATGCCGTAACTCGATTGGTAGTTTAGATAGCTCTAAAAAATTAAAACTAACGTGATAAAGAACCAAAGCAGATGTAACAGCGAATGACGATATTCCGTAAGTCAAGAACGAAGAAAAAATGCTATAAAGCACGATACACATAAACACGGTATGCTACAATTGGCGCCAAATTCCGTCCACCACGTGCATCTACGTCACATGCGAATTTTAGCACGAACCATTTGTCTTGCCAATGCATCGTTTGTATGTTAGTTTTACAGAGCATAGGCGTAATTATATTATAAGTGTATATAAGACGTACCCAATTTAATAATTAATTATTTGTATTGTGTTTGTGTTATTGTGTAGTGTGGGACTAATTTACAATGCCGAACTGTGCCGTGGCTAACTGTAAAACGTCTAATAAATGTACAAAATGTACAAAATAAAATAATGCAAATTTCCAAAAAAAGAATATTTGGCGAAACAATGGATAATCGCTTGTCGGAGAGAAAATAAAATAAATTTTAAAAACCGTAAGTTTAGAATTTACTCTGAAATTTATATTCGAGGGCCAGAGTAGGTAAAGACTGTAATAAGTGCCTACCTAAGTAGCTACTAAGATTATTAATATATTATAAATCTGATTTTCTTTTATAAAAATTTTGTTTTTGGAGACGATGTGCTTCAAAAATCAATGCTACATAATAATATTACATATTATTTTTTAAATGTAAGCACGTAAAAAGAATGTATATTTTCATTTTAATTTGTTGGCTATTATATACAAATGCGTTATGACATAATAAATCGATTAAATGTTCAAAATGTAAGTAAGTATCTATATCGTTATGCTTACTCTGATACTGCCAATCAAAAAATCGACAACGCCGGAATGACTGAAATGGTTTTTCTGGCTGTTGATTAAGATATTTTTATAAATTAAAACTTCACCCTGACGATAATATAATTTCAAAATTTCGATAAACCCCACCTAGTATTTGTGTGTTTTAACTTTTTTTCAGCAATGGTTTGCTAAATACATTTTCAAGAGAAGTATGTTGAAATTCCTCTGAAGCACAGGCTTTTGAATTATTCCCCATAGAATGCTCGTCATTTAAAAACCGAGGCAGGGCCTACTTTACATTTGCCTGGAGGCTCATTATGTACTGTTTAAAAGCGAAAATCTGAAGAAAGAACACTGAGGCTTGCAAAAAGAGCCACAGAGAAAAGGTGGAAGTTCTCTTAAAGTCATCAGCCAGTACTTCAAGTTATACATTAGAAGGGCATAATGCTAAAACAATTACTGAGGAGTCAGAGCTTCCAATGCGCGATGAACATCAGTTATTATTAATTTCAGCATTACCAAACACCGAGTAAGTGTAATATGTGATATTTTGATATTACCATTATATTATTTAATTATATTGAACAACATTTTAAAAGTATTGTATATTCACGTAGAATTTCAAAGTAACGTACTTATTTTATTTCCAGGAGTATACAACCACCAAGTTTGTGTGAATTGGGTGCTGAACTGGTTCAGCTTAGACAAAAAGTAAAGATATTGGAATCACAAAACAAACACCTTTCGCAGGAACTCAAAGAATTTAGATCAAACACTACCCAAAAATACAACAATATTTTAGCAAAAGTGTTTACACCGGGACAAACAAAAACGTTGATAAATCTATTCTCGTTGGTCCAGAGAAGATAACGCTTCAGCTATCTTTCTGTGGAGTGTCAGCTCGAAAGCTTATAGATATTTGAGGGCGAATAATTATCCATTACCAGCTAAGTCGACATAATGAAAATGGGCGGGAAATTTTGATGTCAACGAGGGGATTTTAAAAAATGTTATAATACTAATCAAGAAAAAGTCAACAGATTTAAGTATACTTGATCGACTATGTGTGTTGACATTCGATGAAGTTTATGTCTCAAACAAAATGGAGATAGAGAAAGAAACAAAAGCAGGTTGTTAGGCCACACAAAGCTTGTCAGACAGTTATGGTGCGCTGATTGGTTTCAAATTGGAAACAACCGCTCTACTATAGATTTTATCAACCAATGTCAAAAGGAATTCTTGAAGAAATTATTTTAGAACTTTTTCAAGCAAATTTCATTGTGGTTTCCGTTACAACTGGTATGGATCCTGGAAATATCTCATTGTGGAACAAATTGAAAGTCGGACATAATAAAAGTTGATTTTGTACATCGATGTGACGATGGTTTAAGGATTTTTATTTTTGCTCTCTAATGCCTCTAATAAAACTCGTAAGAAATCACATAATAGACCAGGGATTCACTATTGATGATAAAATAAAAAACATTGATTACTTTGAAACGCCCCTTAACATATTTACCTCGGAATTAACCTGTGCCCATAAATTGACTCAACAATATTTAAATATAAAGGGATCCATGCGACAGCGCGTACATCCAGCTGTGCAACTTTTATCCATCGGTGGCAAAAGCCATACAATATTGTGGAGAGACTGGTCTTATGTCAAAAAATAGATTTTGGAAAGAAGCCTCTGACGTGGTCCAACTGTTTATCGACTGGTTTGATTTGTTTAACTCGCATTCAAAATTCACTCAGAACTGCCCAGGAAGGAATGCTTTCGGCACAGGTATTAAGAGTCAAAGGAACCTACTGTACCAAATGGCGCTATTCATTAATTCTATGAGAGCAGGCACTCACAAAGAATTGATTCCCTTTCAAAAAGGCGTTTTACTCACAAGTAGATCAAAGTCGGAAATGTACGATTATTTGAAGGAAAAATATGATTTGGAGTATATATTAACTTCAAGGCTAAACCAAGATTTTTCGCTTATATTTGAGGAATGGGTGGAAGTAATAATCATCCTTCCCCTCTGGACTTTAGATACAGACTTCGATGATATATTCTGGGCAAACATTCAGCAGCAATTTTTACAGTAAACCAAAATACAATAGAATCTAACGAGGCATTTTTGTTGGATGTTTTCGAAGACTCGCGCAGCGTAACATCTGCTGTAGAAACCGAAGAAGTTTGCTTAACCCAGAAAATGGTTAATTTCTCAAAAATCGAAGAGCGGCTTGAAGAAGATCATACGGAAAGTGAAATAATGACGATTTCTTTTGCGAGAAGACGATATCAACGACGAAGTAGTGCAGCTAATGGAACATATTGAGGTGAAAGAAAAAGTGAGTCAAGAATCATTAAAATATATAGCAGGCTTTGTAGCATTCAAATTTAAAAATAAATACTCACTGGAAAAAACCACAACAGCTATAAATATGAACAATGCTCGTGATTGGATACAAGCGCTTTCTAGAGGTTCTCTCCTACATGGGAAGTTGCTTTGAAACTTGAGCCCGAGTTCCATAAAATGTATGGTAACTCTTTATCTAAAGAGGCGAACATTATTCACAAATTAGCCGATAAAACCATAATTCAAATTAAAACCACATCTGTGCCTTACGAAGTTGTTCTTTACTTTGCCAGAACTGGAATATATATTAAACTGCGGGACTTGAACAGAAAAATCAGTTTTAAGAATGCCCAAAGGAAACTAGAGAAGGAAATGTCGAAATATACCAATTATAGAAAATAATATATTTTTTTACTTTGTTTGCTTGTAATGTTATAAAATCGTTAGCATTTTTTTCTCTTTTTTTGTAGAAATAATAATATATTTATAACATTGATGTTTCCTTTTCATCAAAATATATTTTCAATTATTTGTTAGGTAAAAACATTAATTCAAAAACTTCCTACCTGTGTTATTCTTAAATGATTCCATGTACCAAGAACAAACTGATGATTCAGTAAGACTTTCCAAATATAAAGATGTCTTTTACCATCATCCCGAGTTATTCTAAAATATATTCCCTGTACCAAGAACAAACTGATGTTCCAGTAAGACTTTTCAAATATAAAGATGTCTTTTACCATCATCCCGAGTTAAACTTATCTAAAATATATTCCCTGTACCAAGAACAAACTGATG